>KZ505782.1:727946-802820 GCA_002844005.1 Limosa lapponica baueri
TGCTCCAGACCCCTCACCAGCTTCGTTGCCCTTCTCTGGACCTGCTCCAGCACCTCAATGTCTTTCCTGTGGTAGGGGGCCCAAAGCTGGACGCAGTACTCGAGGTGGGGTCTCACCAGTGCCGAGTACAGGGGGACGATCACCTCTCGGGTCCTACTCACTACACTGTTCTTGATTATAAGAAATTATATTTTTCTATAATTATAAATATAATATATTATATTATTATCTATATCTAAATTATATCTATATCTAATATCTATATTATATCTATAATATCTATATTATATCTATATCTAATATTTTCTATAATCTACATTATAAGAAAGCTTATATATGTATGTACCTATATGTGTAGATACAAAATCTATAGTAAAATTAGTTAATAATATAGAAACATGAATTATTTTGTGGTTGCTTACTCCAAGGTGCATGACACCCGTTAGCTAACCTGAGCTAAACAATTTCTGACTATTCCTATTTAGACAGCTTACAGTTCCCTTGTTTAGCATGGAGGGAACTGGGACTGGGAGAGATGTACAAATCTGGATATTTTTAAAATATTTCTTCGTAGAGGAAATATGTTTCTGTAGCAAGTGAGAGATAAGTCAGAAAAATGAAGCACAATATCATTCTCAAGTAGCTTTTTAGCCAAAGAGAGGAATTACACACTTCCTGGGAGCCGGCAGTTTGGTACTACAGTTGTGTAGAGGGTAGCAATGAAAAATGATCTTCTCTCACTTCATTTCTTAGGAATAGCTCTTTCTGCTGGTTTTGAATCTGTCTCTTTTGCTGTCTATTAATAGTGAATCTCAGCAGATGAGGTTTGCAGGTCAAAATAAAGAAACCTCCAAAACCTACACGTAGATATAGCAGTAGAGTATGCCTGGAAATCCTATCTTCAATAAAATACAAAGATTTCAGCTGAAGTCTGAGGAACACAGTACAGTGAACAACAAATTTTGTATTTGCTGAACTAAGTCTGTATGTTCCCATCACACTGCTGGATTCACTGCCGTTTTAATAGGAGGAAAATACCCATTGATTTCAGGGAGCTTTGGGTCAATCTGACAGAGTATTCACAAAACCCAGAGATTTCTGTATACCTACAGTATTCCTATGTTAACCTTACTAACAACCCTTCTACTTCAGCACTGCAGAGAGCTGCTGCAGGACAAAATTGAGCCTGAATCTTAACTTGTTTCTAAGGAAGGTAAAGATGGAATTGTTATAGGGCTGTCAGGACCCAGGTCTCTTTGCACTAGCTGTGCGTAGATATCAAAGACAAATGATTCACAGGCCTCTGCCTGTGAATCCCAACCCCAACTTTATCCAAACCCCTTCTCCCAGGCTGGAGAGCTGCCACTTAGGGACACACTGCCATGGAGGGAATATGATCAGGCAAAATAGCCCACTGGAAAGAAGCTGCTGAGAGAGAAATGAGAGGTATGGCCAGAAGGAAGAGCTGGAGCCATGAAATACAGCAGAAGTTAATTGGGTTTGGCTGGGCAGCTGCTAGAGCAAGAAAATGGCACATTTAGCTACTGGAAGCCCCGCAGATTCCTCACAGCAGGACACAAGGCAATCACAAATCTGGCTGGCTCTGGTATAACTCTGGTTATACAGTGGAACAGGCTAGCTGGCTGTCCGGGGAGAGAAATTCAGGCATAAGGTGGGAAGGAGGGATAGTGGGAAACTAGGGAACTGGTTCCTGGTTTGGGAAACTAGAGGCATTTGGCCCCTGAGTTTTGCTTCAGCTTAGTCAAGTCCACTGCTGCCAAGTGGTACCCAAGTTCACATGTAAAGAGGAAATGGGGGGGGGGAAGTGCTAAAAGCAAAATTGAACTGAGAAATGGGGAAAAAAAAGTCAATTGGAAAATGCTTTGAAATTATTGACTTGGGTTTGATTGCCACATGGGGGAGACCTAAGCCTAAACAGTCCTTTCAGAGCTGTGTCACATGGGGAAATCCTTCAGCAGATGCAGGGTGAGGCTCGTCGCTGTCTTTGTGGCTGGTATGACAGCTGGATGATTACATCAACTCATAGCACCAGATCACACTTGAAGACCTGGTAACATTCCTGGAAAAAAGCAATTAACAGCTGATGAAAAGCAGAACTCTTCCTACACTGTAATGCTTCTGACACACTTAAAAACTTTCCCCATTATGGTGCTTTCCCTCTAAAATGTGCATACTAGCTGTGGGAAACAAAACCATACAACACTACAAGTTATATGTCCAAAGCTTTCAAAGATACTGTGAATTCTGTAAAAAAGCCAAATGGTTCCTCAGGTGGGAAGTTGGACACAGATTCTGTGGGTCTCTAAAATTATAACAGATTAACATCACTACAAAGTTGTCTTAAGTAAAACTTGCTTTCACCACAATGATTATTTTTTTAAATATAAAAAGCAGAATTGCTAAGAACAATGCTTCCAACATAATATAGCCTGGTCTATCCATTGTGTGCTATACTAAAATGATCTAAAGGAAACAAATTCGGCACCCACAAAAGTACCATAGTCAGTTAGGATTAAAACCAGATTTACAGACACTTTCATGTAAAATAGTGAAGTACCTCATGAAGCAGCTAATAACAGGTTGCAGCTAGTTGTTGGTGTTTCAGTATGGATCCCTGACAGTTGCAGAGTACAGGCGCTTTTTAAAGTCCCACTGAATACTGATGTGTATATCCCCAGTTCTATAACCCTACCAACAAGCTGGCTATACAATCTGTCTTTCATTGCTTCTCACACACAACACACAAGAAGAAATAACTTGAAGTCTAGGATCAGGAGACAACTCATATGGGCTTAAAGCCATTTTTGTGTCCCCCCTAGTAGAAACCCAGTATCTAAAGCTAATATCCAATGGTCTGTACTTTTAAATCCCTGCCTTTACCTTTACCTGCAAGGACTAATGTATTGCCAAAAAGGTATTTTTGTTGTGTTGTCAGTCCAGGCACAGAGTCTGGATATGTCAGAAAATTCAGGCTGACCTCTGATCTAGTAGAGCTGTGTGCCAAAGTATGTGTACTCGAGCTTCCCGCTAACTGCTCTCCATATGTGCTTTCAAACCTCTTGAGGTCAGCCTAGAGCATGTTTCACAGCTGAAGTTCATCCTCACAATAAATCTTCTAGCATCTGCTTTCTGTTTACAAGCAAGAGAAGCTTCAGGTGAGCTTTTCAAGTGCCTTTATTAAAATATTTTAAATTGTATATGTTTTAAGTGTTTATTTAAATCATTTAAATACTTATTTAATTGTCTTTTTATATTACTGATGCTGTGTTATACTTCACAGTCCTGTGGTTTAGCTGTAATTAACTTCAGATTTGTCCCTGTCAGACAACTGTAGATGATGGTACCCCACAGTGGAGTGAGAGAAACTTGCTCTCAGAGAAGTAGTTGGCTTGTCTAAAAACACAACAAAATCAGCTTTGGATCTGTGACCAGAACCCAGCTTTCCAAAGTCCCACCTGACCAACACTTAAGATGTATGGGGCATGGGAAGGCACCAGTTAGCTGTTGGTTATGGAAAACAGGGAAGTTAATGGGAGCAAACCAACTTTCAAAAAGACATTCCCATAAAAATTGGACAACCCAGTGATAAGGGGTGTTTTCTGTGCCTTTCATGACAAAATAAGGATCTGTGCCTACCCCTGCCTGTGGATCTTCTTGAGCTCAGGATATTCAGTACTGTGTCTAATGACTCTACTCTTATTTTTGCTTAGTTTTCAGGACTTTACTTGTTGTCATTCTTCACTATCCTTGTTGGGCTGGTGCTCTACTCCTCCACCTCCACCTACGTAGCCCAGGATCCTCGGGTGTACAAGCAGTTTCGAAACCCTTCAGGACCTGTTGTAGACCTGCCAGCCACCGGCCAGCTGGAGCCTTCGGTAACATACACCAGCCTGGGGCAGGAGACAGAAGAGGAGCCTCACGTTAGAGTTGCTTAAACCCAGGGCTGTTGATCACCTACTGATGATTCAGTGGAGCTCGTATATCCATTATCTCTGTATTGTACATAGAGAAAGGTATTTACCAGGTGCAGTTACACCGGTGAGCTGTAAGGTAGCAAATAAGGAAAGCTCATAAAAAGACAAATTAATTGTTCCAGGGTGTTCATTACAAGGAGATGCCAGTCCCTCGTTTACGATACGAGCAGTTTGTTTGCAATACAAACTGCTGCATATGAATCAGTTAATGTCAAACTACCTGTGGAAGATATTCAATATATAAGCTGAAATTACAAAAAGAAATTCATAGAAGGGTGGTTTTGCACCCACTGAGCGATGTCATGCTTAAACCACACCAATTGTGGAAAAACTGCCTTTTTACAGCAAATACACTTGTGCAGTCACTGTTAATTTCTCTCTAAGATTTGTTTGTTTGCACAAAATAGATGGGTTACTCGTGGTGGCAACACCCTGACACATTTTTGCTAGCACCTTGGATTTGGTGAGGGAAAGACGAGTTCATCTGTGCTATCTGTCTAGTTGCCCTTTCTAGGTAATCTGTTCCATGAATCCAGAGAAGGGACAACTTACAATATCTGTCTCTATTCTAGGAATAGGTATAAGGTGAGAATTTTAGCCTTTCTATATTTGCAGAAGTGAAGTACTCAAGCATTGACCTCTCTACAATCCATGGCAGATTTCCTAGCGGCTGAGGTTCTGCATCAGGTGACAGGGAGTTAGTTTCTCTGTAGTCGTGACTTAACACAGGTTTCTTACTTTTTAAATTTTAATCTGTAAAAAGAAAAACGCATTTTCTAGTTTCCTATGTATTGTACCTCTCCATGGTAAGATGACATATCATGTGGATCAGGGCACTTATTTTAGATACTCAGTGCATCGAGGGCGCCTTTTGCTGTTCCAGTTTGCTTAGTCTCCTGTGGTTGATTATTCTAACAATAGCTATTTAGAAATGTGTCAGTTTTTCACCAAACCCCACAAATGGTAAAAATAAAGAAGATTAAGTGAGGAATTCACAAGCAGAAAGGCAGGACCATCCGCTGGTGTTGCTGCAAAGGCATTCATATCAGCGGGGTGCAGCCAATTATTTTTCATTAACTACAAAACTAGCAGAAAAATTCAGCAGTTTTCTTACATTCCTGGGAACATGTGAAAATAGTAAGGGCATGCTCCACAGCAGAAGCTGTACCTCTGCTCCAGGAGCCTGATCAGAAAGGGGGAAATCTTAGTTACCGCCATGAAAAATCCATCGCTGCCTGTATGTTTGCTCTTCTGAGAGCCCAATAAAAGGAGATCATTATTTCAATATCCATGATCTATTTTTAATTTAAAATTAAGGAAGGGGAGATGGTCTTACATCTAACAGATAGGACAGGGATCCAGGAGAGCTTGTTTTTATTCACAGATCTGCCACACCTCTGAGTGATCCTTGGGCATAACTTACCTTCTGTGTGGCTGAGTTTCCCAATCTGTACATACAGGAATAACGATGTTTTACCTACCTCACAGGGGTGCTATGGGACCAAGTTCTTTAAAATGCTTCAGGATCTTCAGAAGGAAGGAGATTATGAAGTACACAATAGTGCTGTAAAAGTGTGCATACATGCATTGTATTTGAAAATGGAGTTTATGGCAGGGTTGATGAATATTTTGCTTGTGGGCAGAGAAGATGAATTTTATTTGAATGTTATTCTGCTGAAGAAGTCTGTCTCGAGCAAAAATGTAGGGCTTCATGTTTGAAAAATACAACTTACCTATTTCTGTTTGAAAAGAAAAAAAAAAATCAATCTGTACTCTGGAGATTAGAAAGGCCACACAGTTCAACCAAGCAGGATGAAGTTCTGCTGAGGTAACATTCATCTTTCATAGTCCCGTTCTGCTTTAATATAGAAGAGACTTCGCTGAAGCAGACTGGGAGAAGTATGTATGCATAATATACATGAAGTGGCAAATGTGAAAGTGCTATTGAGCAGCAGAAGTATGTTATATCTTATTCTTGCTGTGGAGGAACAGGAGAGGTGATTTCTGTCCCACTGTGCTTAAGCTGCCTGCCACGATCCTGCTGCAGCTGAGGGAAGAGTCTGCAGTATTGCCAAACCATACCCAAAACTGGCCCAAAAGCTTGGATTAAGATGGCTTGAGTTTAAAATCATAACAAATGTGTGATTTTTTGTCCCTGCCTTATGTTTATTTAAACTTTTTAGCATTAATGTTTCCAAGCTTTTTCTCTTAAAACATTGAGGATTAAAAAAAAAAAGAAAAAAGATTCCCACAGAGAAGCAGAGTCCATATTCTGGGGATATTAAGGAACGTCTAAATACTATGAGATTCAAAGAAAAATAATTAAAAGCCACACAAGAAAGATTACCTGATGCTTCAGGGTAAGGTCTCTGGGGTGAAAGTCCAGGTGGGAAGCGCATGGTCGGGTGAAGCCCTCAATGCAGGGGGGCCAGCAAGCATCCTCAGGTCCAACCCTGGGAGGGCTTCGGCTTGAGGTGGGTTTCATACATTCCCCAGGAGCAGGGTCTCTAGTTACAACCACCACAGCACCCTCGGGTACCCAGAGGCACACTGGCGGGCACCTGTCATCTCAGTCTTTTTTGCTACCTTTTATACCAATTAAATACCTTTCTCAGAACATTAGTCCCCGTGTTGGTCTTGAGACCTTTGAGGATTGCGTGCGTGTGTGTTTGTTCCATGTTTACAACTCCTTCCTTTTGCATAATTGTTTTGGTTAATTTCATTCTTAGTATTTATTTTTAAGCCAAATGTTTGTAGTCCTTCCACCTCCCTCTCTTCATTTTTCTGACACTAACTTGTAGATGTTTGTTAGAGTCTTCTCAGAAACAGCTGGGCAGGAAGCATCTCCCGGCCGGGTCACTGGGCTGGGAGTTCTTACACACAAGGGTTTGCGATCCACAGGTGGCTGAGAGGTGCCATCTGAAGCAAATTTTGTAGGCTATTTTAAGAGGCTGTGTTGTATGGAAATGAGTTCTGAATGTTTCAGTGTGCCCTCTGCGCCCAGCCACCACCCCCTGTGTTACTGGCACAGGAGGAGTTTGAGGTGCAGAGCGGGGCTGCTTCACTCTCTGTGTCTCCCCTTCAAGGAGGTGGATACTGGGATTAGCCCCAGGGGGCTGGCGCTGGGTGGACCTCAAAGGACAACAGAGGTATAGCTTTACAAGTAAACTGTGTTGACTGAAAAAACTGAGGTCTGGTAAAGGAAAACATTACTTGTACCTGCTTGTTTTCTGCGGTTCAAGGCCTCAGTCCGCACCAGCAAAGGTTCAGCTATCGAACCGGCAGCTACTCTCCGTGTTGCGCAGGACGTCTCTAGCTCTCTGTAGCTCCTTGCCTGAGCAGACTGGGCTCTGTTACGCTGCTGGCCCTGAGCAGCCCGTAGCAAGACTGATGCCATTTTCTGCTACCGGATGAAAACCTTCACTGGGAGACAGACCTTGTCTTTGTTCCAGCTACAAACTTTCAAAACACACAACGACAGACCAAGCAATTGAAAATTTTGCACCACTGTGTCATAAGAAGAAGTTTCAATGTATAGTGTAGAGATTGCTAACTTGTGCTATTAACATTTTGACAAGCGTGTAGTATCGTTTTCTTTCCTTTTTTTTAAAAACCATTTAGTATTCCTGAGCTAGCTACAAATATAAATTTTACCCCATGGGTAGGATTTTACTGTTAAATGCCATAATAAAGCACACTAATCTTGACACCGCAGATGGAAATACAAACCAAAACCAAAACCAAGAAAACAAAATCCCGACCCCAAATCCTGCATCGAAAAGCTGAACAAACCTTTCTCCATTTTGATATTTGCATGCTCCTATATGGACTGGCTGTGGCAATGTAATGCCTGTATAATGTTTTCAAATAAAAAAAATAAATGCTTTATGAAAGCGGGGTTCTTAGTTTCTTTGCCTGTTTCCTTTCTTAGCCTAAAATGATTTTTCTGAAGTGTAAATCTTGACTGCAGGGCATAGTTTTTCGCTCTGCTGAGGACCTCTTTCCCTTGTGAGGTGGTTAACCTACAGCTCCTTCCAAGGTGTCTAAGCATAGGTGCCACTAGGCACTCGGAGGTGTCTTGCCTGGCCCCCAGGTGCTGCTCCAGAAGGATAAGGGGTCTCCTGTGCACCCTCTCTCTTAATCTGCCATTCCCCAATGGCGAGCTCAAGTATCCTGGTGTTCATTGCCCTCATTTGGACACTCCCCCACTGCCTTCCTGAAATGATTAATCACTCCAGAATTAGTCTGGAGCAATGCACATGTGTGATGTTGAAGGACTTTTCCGGCAGAGGTTACTGAGTGTCTGCAGCTGCCTTGCCCGGCCCTCCTTCCCCACTGCTCTGCCCTGGGGGGCACCCATGGGTGCCCTACTGCAGCACTGTTCCCTGGAGAGCCCTGAAACAGGAAAAGAAAGGATGGAGACAAAAATTAAACAACGGAGGGGAAAGGAATGTCAGGAGAAGCAGAATTGGGGAAAGAAAGCAAAAGAGGTTTTTGGCTCCTTTGAAGTCCACAAGGGAAGACAGGAAAGGGAGAGCAAGGGATTTTAGGAACACGTATTTGTCTCTGAGAGGGTTTGCCAGCACATGCATCTGTCCATCTCTCTTTGGCTGATGTCTCTGCAGGAAACTTCTAATTGGTATTTCTCACGTGCTTCATTGCTGAGAGTAAAGAAGGGACCGGGGACTGGTGAGCTCATTTCCAGCCTCTCCCTGCACGGTGACTGCTTGGAGCCCCAGACATCGCCCAGTCAGCAGTGCTGCACCAATGTGCTGGTTCATGTCTGATTTCCCAGTGTGAATGTTTCCTGCGTTATCAAGAGCTCCAGAAACTGAGTTACTGTGCATGGGTTTATCATGCTGACAATTGATTTGTATTTTCCTCCAAATGTGCTCAAGAGTCTCTCTGGCATTGCAAAAACCTCCTTTTATTGCCTGGCTAGAATTCGGTCTGGGTGCTTGAGTCATATGAATAGTAATTGCTTGGAATTACCCTAAAAATAGATCATAAATAGGCATTAATGGCACTCTCTGTGCTCAAATCTCTGCTTAAATCAAACGTTTCAACACTGAAGGACACTCAATCAGCTTAAACCTACCAGTCTCCCTTTGTTTTTGTTTATTAAGAACTAGTTCTCCAAACTATTACAAATCTAAAGCTGAATGCTTAAAAGCAAAACGTTATGGCATACAATAAGGAAGCAATGCTTTTTACAGTTATAAAAGTTGTTTTGTTAAGTGTGCTCCACAATTTAAGACAAAAAATATGCCAGACCTTTGCAAAAGGGAGCACCTCTCCTTGTGCAGACATAGACCTGTCCCACGGCAATTGCAAAGTGAGTAGCAGCGGTGATGATGTCACTGGAGTAAGAGCATTGGTCGTGTCATCCTCCTCCTCCAATTTGAAGTGCAGGGTCATGCACTGCCATACTTATTAATGAAAATTCCTGCTATATGGAGGATGCTCATTCCACAAGGCTGGGAAATCAATGATTAGTCACAGACTGGCTGTGAGCCACCAACATGAGATAAAACCCCACAAATTGACCACAAAAAGCCAGTTGTAACCCTCAGACATCATAACTTGCATTGTGATTGGTATTTCAGCCTCAGTAAAAGGCCCACAATGTTTCCTCAGGCCCCATCGCTGGCTGGGTGGCACAGAGCATCTTCCACAGCCTTAGAAAACACCACGGGTGGCTTGTGGTCCCGTGAGGTCACTGCTGGGTGCAGGGAGGAACCGCTGCGCAGCCTCTCCCCGGCATCTACCTCGGCAAAGAGGAGCCCCTGCTGCCACTGCTGCTGTACGGCAACCAGGTGGAGGAAAAAATCTTGGCTGAAAGTAGATCTTGAGGCTCAATATGAAAAGTCAGCCTTCTCTGCAGTCCTTTCTGGTGTAAAAGCCAACATTTGCTATTATTTGGGGACATTTTTTTTCTTGTCCTAGAAGTCTTAATTGAAAACAATGCACTGAGCTCCTCTGACAGTCGTGAGAGCAGAATTTGGCCATTTATGGATAGTCTAACATTGCAGAATCTCTTTAAAGACTGCAGATATTGTCAATCGCATATACTATACAAATATTTGTACATTGAGACTAGGTGATTTTATTGGATTTCTAATTTTTATGCTACTTAGATTCTGATTTATAACCTTGAGCTATAGTTGACTTTTTTGTGACTCCTGATTATGCACAATGCCCTCAGGCAACTGCCTAGTGCTACCCTGCTCTTAATAATGCATTATTAATTCCTTACTGTTAAATAAATTATTTATACTAACTATTGCATTTTATTCCCCATGACTTAATAGCAAAGGACTCATCCAATTTTAACATAACTGTGAAGTTGTCCGTATGAAATCTTCCCCTCCTTCCCATGTGAAATATGTACATGTTTGTCAAGAGCAAAGTATTGGATTTACCATGGATAAATGAAGGACTTTATTTTCATTCAAGAACTTACCAAAGCAGAGATAAATAACAAACATGTGCTGAGTTTACATGATCATTGAGCACTCAAACACTAAGTGAGTCAAGTACAACACTAGAAACGCCTTCCATACAGAATAGTGACTCTGGTAATTGGGAGGCTTGGATTTTTAGAGGTGTAGAATGCCTGCAAGCCCAGGGATCAGCGTTAGGTGAAGTCATGCATATTTAACTTCACATTGCCTATAGCATCCAGCATCAGAGAAGCCTGGCTTCCACAGATCCATAGCAAACCAGCAATCACTGTTTGCATATTCTTAAAATGACTACTTGCCTAAATGAACTTCCTAAGTGAGATGGGAGAAGAGAATGGACTAATCACAACAATAATCTGAACAGTCTCATTACGTGACTCCCTCTGAGCTCTGGCTTGAATTATCTAATGTAGTTCTTGGCATTAAACAGATTTGCAGATGCTAAATAGGTCACATGTATACAGCCACTGGACTGGTTTTCATAAGTCTTTATGTCCCTATAGTTCCTCTGTGAGCCGGCACTTTAACTAAAGAGAGAAGAGTACCCACAAAACAGGATGACAATTTTATTCATTCAAAACTGTTGCAGTTCAGATTTTCCACACTTAAGCCCCTATTCAGCAGAACTTATTTAAGAACCAAGTTGACGAGGAAGATTAGTGCTGCAGGACCTGCTTTGACATTGCATCCTCGGGGCACACCATCTCCTGCGGCAGGACTACTGACAGTGCAAGTGGGCCACACTGGCCAGCAAAGCATTTGAAACCCCCCAAAAAAGTCTTGACCTTTAGTATACCTACAATAGGAAACGGGGTTTTAAAGTGAACCAGGTATGTATTGAAAGAAGAGAAGGGGATAGCACCCAGCTCCCTAGCACCTGTGCTCTGTTATTAGGTTTTCTGAGGATCTTCTTTCCTGTCACCATCCACCAATCTCCACGTGGCCAAGACAACTGCTAAGCTCATCTTCTCTTTTGCTGTTAGTCACACTACCATCTGAATCCCTGACCTAAATTAATTCATTCACACCTTCATGTCTCTTAGCTGTCCTGCCTGTCCCTCCCAGTCTGCCCCCACAGTGTGGGTCCTCTGCTGCTCGCTGAACTCTCTGACAAACATCTTGCTGCTTTGTTGCTTGTGTGGTCCAGCAAAACGGGCTTCTGACCTCAACATGGGGGCAACAGGTCACAGAATATTTGAACAGAAGATTCTTTCAGTATCTGTATGAATGTCAGATCCCAGCCCTGCTCCATTGCAACTGGAGATAGTAAAAATACAAAACAAAATAAAATAAACTACCCCCCCAACACAATTCTACTCTATGATATTCAGCCACTGGTATACCAATATGGGATGAAACCAGTTATAAGATATTTGAAAAAACAGACTGACAAAATGTGCTTTTATGTGCCATTTGACTTACAGAGAAGGTGAAGACTCTTACTTGCTAAAGCTGTCTCTGACTTTGAGGGGTAGATGGTGGAGGACGAGCTACAGGTATCCTTGACCGCCTTGGTTCTAACAAAAAAAAAAAAGCTGTATTATTTCAGACTGTGAAGTAACATTTGGACTGAGTGAGTGAGGGATACCAATGTCATCCCTTCCTGGTGGAAAAGACAAACATGAAAAGCAAAACGCCTGTCTAGCTTGTAATCAATTAAATTATTTACAGAGATGGCATTGACAATCCATTCACACACACAGAGATTGGCTTCCTCTTCCCAAGTCTTCTCTCCCACAGCTCATGTTTCAGGATTTATCCAAGGTATAACTGTGATGGCTCACAGCTTTTCTTTCTCCTTGTACAAATGACTTCTTTGAGCTGTGTTTGGTGTGAACATGGCCTGTGGCTGAGGTGGCACGTGTCTTCACAGGCCAGGAGCAGGACTGTGAATATTCAGCCCCCGAACCCAAATCTTCACTTCTACCACAGACCTCAATCGATGAGAGAGGATGGAGAGACAGACCCAGCTGAGCTGCTTCTCTTTATTTCCCGGGGGGCGGGGGAGAGGAGGATGTATGCTCAAGACAGCATGAAGAAGCTTGTGCTGCTACAACTACTTGAGTTCAAATTTTGTGGCTAGATGTAGGGCGATGCTCAGCAGAGCCAGCAGTCTGGCACCTTCCTCAGGTTTATTTTAATTAGAATGATTGTTGTAAGCTGCTGAGCTGAAGAAAGTGATTGCAGCAGCTGCACTCGCAATGGCTTGTCTCCACTGCCAGGGAAGGGGAGACGTCACTGCCAGCTACAGCACAGGTATTTTATTATGACAAGGGAATACTGATAGACTTTACTCTGAATGTGCATCACGAAATATCGGGAGAGCTGGCATGTCCATTATAAAAATAATACTGTAGCCCTCCCATTTTAATTTGTGCATTTTCCTTGTGAGTTTGCCATGCTTTTTGCCCACATGTGACACCAAGAGACCTTTTCCACATCAGTGTCTGAGACAGAGCAAAACGCAGATACACAAAGGCCAGAAAAGGGCTTTGTCAGCCCAAGAGACTTTCAGTCACATGAAATTCAGTCCTGCTCCTCACTCTCATAGTAAGTGGTCAGGGCAGGAAGGTGTCTGCAAGGCCAGGTCCAGACTCCTGCAGCCCCCTGGGATGGTGAGGAAGAAGTCTCATTAGCATGAAAGGGAAAGACAGGGCAGTGTGGAAGGGAGGAAAGTGGTGATTATGGGCAGAGAGAAGGTCTCTTGGGATGGAAAAGGGTTGGGGAAGTAACAAGTGAAAGAGAGAAAGGCTGGGAGTAGAGGGGCCATGTATTTAGGAGGCTGGAGAGGGGTGGGAGAGGGGCTCATTGCCCCACCTGTTACCATACACTGCAAAATCTGGGGCTTTGGCTCTCCCCTCAATCAGCAGCTGGTGCAGGGGAAATGTGCTCTGTCCTCATCCCCTAGAGAGGAGCATCTGCCGTTTGCTGCAGGCAGCCATCTGTGACTTCTCTTGATTTTATAAAGCAACAGGTCTCTTCCACACCACGATGTCATTTCTGTTGACTTCTACTGACACTAGAAAACAGCAACTTCTACTCTTAGCTGTTCCCACCAGTTTTTAATGGCTCTCTGGCATTGCCTGCCTTCCCACTGCTTTGCCTGGGGGCTTTCACCTCCCTTACCTCCCTCTGAAATCCTGGGGGAAACAAAAAGGAGATCCATTTGTAGATGGCTCCTCCTTAGAAGCTGTATCTTGCAGTGCTTGTGTTGGGGGTGTGTGTGTACCTAAAACAAAACACTGCCAAAGCCAACGAACAAGCCCTCCCTTCAAGGGAGAAGAAAAATTCCTCAAAGAAGAATGCTGGTATGGAAAGGGACCTTATTCTTGTGTCCTTGCTTGTTGGGGCTTTTTCCTACCAATGGCTCATGCTCCAGACTAACTTTTAAGAATGTATATCGATGTACAAGGGAATATTGTTGCTGTATTGAACATATTCTGGAGAGATGACATCCCTGTGAATGAGAGAGAAGGTCAGTATGTCTGAGCACAGGGAAAATAATCCACCCTAGTTTGTTTTTCTGCATTTCACAGTGTTGATACTGGATGTCTTCTGACTTTTCTTTGCAAAAGCTGACTAGCAGTTAGTAAGTGTATTTGAGGCTCTATAAGAGGAGTGCCTGGAGTTTGCCACTGACACTTTAATCTAATGAGAAATGCTTGGCACTTTCTGTTTGTTATTTCAAAATATTTTGTTTGGAAGAATTTTAAGTCTTATAAAATAACTCAGTCCTGTTATATCAACATTTCTGGACAAAAGCAACTCCCAGATCTTACGTTCAGCGTTTCCTCTCCTGCATGATTTGTACTTGGCTTGCAACAGAGCTAGGGAATAAAGGTATCACTTCTTTCACTGCTTTTTCTGCAGGAAGGAGAAAAGATGAGAGCAGAGAAATAAAGGGATAAAAACTACTGGGGCTCTGTGCACCTCTCATGTGATGGTTTTGCCTCTCTAACTGTGGGTTCATAAAGTAGAAAAACCACAATTGCTCTGGACTCTTCCTCTCCCTAGGCCTAGCGATGTGCCTAGGGGGTTCGTTTTGATACATAAATTTGATAAGGAGAAAAAAGAAAAAAAAAGTGAAGCAGCAGATATGACAGCACATAGAACAGAAGCTTACAACGACTAACCACAAGCCATTCCAGCCTGTAATTGTCACTAATGCATTTGGAGAAAATAGCACAGCGAAAATGCTTGGGCCTTCTGATTTCCCTGAAATGAAAGGAGTGGTGCACAGAGAATGAACCAGCCGGTCACACCATCCATTGACGAGTGCAGAAAGAATAATCCCCACATGGAAGACGTCTACACAGAGCTATCCCCAGATTGCAATGGCACCTGCTGGGGGTGAAAGCACATCTGCCACAGGAGCTGCATTACTTCTGAGGCAGTGGTATTTATCCCCAGCTCCACAGAAGAAATCTTTCTGTAGGGGCCTTTCATTTACGATTGGTGACATGAACACAAATCAGTCACCTGGCCTTTGCATATGCAAAGGTGATTTTCACTTTATCAATTTAATGTACAACTATTTGTATTTATATTACCTAGACACAAGCGAAATATTTTTCAGCCTGCTGAGGATGTGGCAAGATGTTGCATACTGTAGATATTTGTACTATCCAGTAACACTTCAAAAGAAAGGATGTTTTCTTTTTTTCTTATGAAGTTTAAGACTTTGACTTGTCACATGGAGAAACACGGTATTTATAACTAGATCTGAATGCTCTATTATGCTTGCAGAGCTATATATAAGAGCCTGTATACAGCAGAGCGGTATGTACAGTGTTGCTCCATGTCTCTTGTGGGTGACACTTGTACCATGCCCATTCACACTTTATTCTTACTGAGGCAAGTGATCAGTGCTAATTATGAGTGACGGCAGAGCCAAGTCTTCTTTCTGGGTCTTGCCACTGTGATGATTTAATAATTTAACCCACCATGATTTAATATCTGATTTTTTTCTGTATATTTACATCTCTGCTTGGGATATACTTGGGATATAAAAGTCCTACACTTTTAAAAGCCCTTAAAGGGCACAATTGAAAATTATAAAAGCAGTAAGTATTTGAAATACATTTATCCTTTTCCCAATTTTATATGGCATTGCTCTTAAAATTTAAACATGCTGTTGTATTTAAAACTAATGCCATAAGTGATCAATTGTTCCTACTGGGGTTTCCACATTTATACCTGTTTCTCCAATGTATGTGTGGTGTTCTATGTCTTGTATTTAAAAATAAGACCATCCAAATAGATTTTGCATTTAAGAACTTACGCAGAAAAGAGTACTATTGCAAAAGCGTACGGACAGATTATTCTGGAAATGTATTCCTCGAGCTGTCAACTGATGTTGCTCTTTAAATGGGTTTTCTCATTTTGGATGTCACCCTCCCATTTCCATCCCCCAGGGATGCCTTCAGGCATCCATGCACATGCAACAACTTCTACAGCTGTTTAATAACAGACAGCTGCAAATTTTAACCTTTTCTGGAGGTGCATTGTGCAAAAGCTGTCTGGGCAGCAGCTAATCCTCTTGCCTTCTGCCCAGTTACCAGATGTTGCTGAAGCTTCAGGATGGCTCCTGCCCAGCCTTTGGGAAGATCTTTCCCAACACATTTCTGATCCTGCACTTTCTCTCCCTATTTTACTGGCAATCACCTTGACATAATCCAGTAAATTTCTTTGGCATATTCTCCTGAGTTCTAGAAATCTGTCATTCTTTTGGTTTGTCTCTTCTCAGCTTTTTCATTTATCCTCTGAATGCTTTTAACTGTGCCACCTCTAGTTCTCCTTTAAGTCTTGGAGAATTTAATTTCTTGGTTGCTTTCTCACTCTTTCTTCTGCATCTTATCCGTGGGTAAACTTACCCATATACCATCTGCCAGGTGAATGACGAAGACTTCCAAATCTTCCTCTCAAGTTCAGATCAGTCTTCTCTGCCCAGACTAAGCCATCTGCTGGTCCCTCTGACATCATTTTGTGGGTGACAGCCTGGTTTAAGCCTTGCTCAGTCTCTTCCCACCCACTGGAGCTGCTTATCTCTGTTCTTAGTTACTGAGAACTCTGCAGTCCTGGAGCCACTGCTCCTCTCAATGGGTGTACAGTTTTGTCCTGAAGAAATGCTGCTGCTCGTCTTGATTTAATTAAAGTAGTTTCTCCTTAAAGGTTCTTCAGGCACAGCTCTTAAGAGATCAATTCCACCTTTTTTTTTTTTTTTTGCTTCTGCTGCAGATAAGGAGGGGAAAAGTAATTAGCACAAGTGTCTGCAGCAGCAGAGGCTCCTCACTGTTTATCACTGAAGTGTTATGTATTCAGCTGGCATCAGGTAGGTGGGTGTTGTTTGGGGTTCTTTTTAAAGGTTTCCTTAGTGCAAGGAAGCAAGTCACTTCTTTCATTTCAAAAAGAACAATCCTCCATTACCTGAAATTTTGCAGAAAATGAATGTAAGAGAACTCTGTGTAAGACCTTACAGAAAGGGAAGGAGATACCTTAAACAACAACTGCCATCAGTCACAATCACTGTCAAATGTACTGCACTCATTCATACCCGGCTACTCACAAACCATCCAACATCAGTAGTGAGGCACACCAAGAACAAGGACTTCAGCTTCCAAGTCCTCAACACCTCTCAGGAGAGAAAACTCATTTCTGGACAGACTTGATGCGCCTCCAGACTCAACAGTTATTGTGGGATGAGCTTTCACCCCTGAACCTTGCTTATCTTGTCTTTTGTTAATCTTAGGCACAGTTGCTGCTTGGTGCCTTTATTTCCCTGTTTTGGTTATCTTTCTGGCTGTAACTTGATTTCTGGTTGGGTGACAGGGTGGGAACGGCACACATGATGTAGCCTTGTTGCCATCATCTTGTTTACACCCAGGTGAGATTCATCCTAGTGGCAACACGTTCCTCTGTGTTTACGAGTCTGGTCGCTGTCCCCCATGTGCTCGGTTATCTAGTGCTGTATGCTATTGTTTTAACCCTTGATTTCTTCATTTTCTTCTGGTGCCCTCACACAGAGGCAACTCCATTCATCTATCATTCAGACAAATCTTGGTATTTCTGTTACCAATATTTCTGTACCTACCATCTCAATGGCAAAGTAGAGCTAAATTTTGCAATTATGATGGTTTATTTTGATCATTTGGCCTTTTGCTAGTATATGAATATTTAATACCACAGTTTTTCAGTTCTGTTTTGGTTTTTACCTGCCTGGTTTATGCTTCCCCTGTTGTGAGGGCCTATAAAAAAAATTGAAGATGGCAACACAAACATGAAACAAGTCACCATGGCCAAGAAACTTAAAATGCTGGAAGTTATTTCTTGAGCATAAGTAATTCTAGCATCTGTTTCATAATTTTCCAATGCAACTACTTTTTTTCCTGAAGTACAAAAGCAGAGAGACACTTGTGTTTTTATGTAGATAGCTAATTTAGAGAATGAAGTGATTAGCGTCCCTTGGCAGCAGGTCAGCTGTGATTGTGTGTATGAAGTATTTACTCAGCACTGAGTTCCCGGGAGTCTGCTTGGGGAAGAGGACGGCAGTCTTAGTGCTGAGCAGAGGGTGGATTCCCTGGGAGCAGCCTTTTTGACTCTTTCAAAGATGGTATTGTTTCAAACAGGTAAAGTAATTGCCATCAAACAGAGTTGTGTGTACCTTAGGCATTCACATGTGGGGAAAGAGGGAGCTGTTTGTTATCCAGGGTCTTGGCTTAGGTTGTGTTGCTTCCCCGTTACCTCCAATGAAATAAATCTGATTCTGGCCTTATTTTCCACAATAATCAAATAAGTCGAACGCTGCTTTTGATAGAAAAGACAGATACTGGGTTTCTCTCCAACCCAAGTTTCTTTAGCTTCCTTTTGAAAGGTCTCTTTCATCACAAGTCCTTTCCACCTTTGCTTAATTCTGTCAGTTTAGAGCATTCTGTGCTCCTATCTACTAGGCTGGCTTTTGGCTTACAAATGAAAAAATATCTTACAATTAATTATCTTTGCATTTTTGGAGTCTTTGTATGTAAGAATTGGACTCTAATCCCAACAGCAATAAAACATAGTTATTTTAGATTCCAATACTTTAAAACAAAAGTTATTAATCCAGGTCATGTCTCCATGTTTACCTCTCTCCCCAGAACTCACTATTTCTGCTTGGTCTATCTGCCTGGGGAGTTAGAGGGGGGAGGCAGGGAGAGAGAAGTGCCATCAGATGTTCTACCACCATAGTTCAGTTATTATTGGTCTATATTCTACAACAGCTCTTGAGATTATACATTTCTTGCAGTTACTCCAACCAAAACGCTTTTCCTGCTCCTACCACAAAAAGGAATTGGCAGTAGCTTTCAGTTCCCTTTAATATTTTTCATTTTCTTACCTCACTTTGGGAATATGTGTAGTTTGAGGACACTGTTGTGGGTTAATGAAAGCATTCTGTAAACTTTTGTCCATCAGCTATTCAACCTGAATATTTTCAAATTGCCTGTGGGTGAAAGGCAGACAAGTGACCGTTAAATCTGAGTTTGTCTGTGTTTACTTCTAATTGATTACCCCACAGTGGCTGTGATGGGACCATTCTTCACTGTGGGATCAAATGGTGGCTTTTCATCTGGTTTATTTTGTTGTTGTTGGATATTTCTGTTTTGATGTCAAAATTATATGGCTTGAAAACACTATTCATTCTGTCAAAATAGTTAACATCAGGTTACAGTGGGGGATTACAAATTCCAAAAAGATGTGCTTAATTGTAAGAAAGAAACGATTGTGCTGAATGTGAAGTTTCCTTTCTCCATGGAGATTACATTGCTGTGTAGATTTTCAGTTTTTCTAATCTTTAGGTTATTAGAACATTGTGGCCTGCAGTGAAAACTCAGACTGCAATTGAATTTCAGGATTTAACTTTTCATTTGCAATTATTCAAACAGGGGATTTATTCCTTAGGAAGTTCATGAATGAGTGCCTTAGTGCCCTATAGATGTGGCTGGTTTTAATAGAAATGCAATAGAAAACCAAAATACTTAGGTGCCAAATATTTTCTTAGTGTAATATGTAGCTAGAGCCTTTCTGACAATTGACGTTTATATATGAGTCAACAAAAGTGATTTTTCTAACTGATTTTAAATGTTAAATATGTAATAAAACCTCAGGCATAAACAGCAGCTCATGAAAATATGGCCTCTTGCATTGATATGCAATGCAATGTCCAGCATCTGACTTTTACCTTGATTCTCATGGGATCAGGCAAGGAGTATATTCTTTATCCAAGAATGTGGGTGTATGTATATCTCCCTTCTTCCTCTTCAGTCATTCAAGGATATGCAGGAGCCCACTACCTGGATGCTTGTGCAACGTGCACTTCAAATGCCACGTAGCTGTTTATGAAGAGGCAGAGAAAACAGCAAGGGGGAGAAGTGAGAATAAAAATGCATGCTATGAGAAAAGAGGAGATTGGAGAGAAGAAGCAATGGAAGGTGGAAGGTGGCTACCTTTGACTTGGAAGTCAGAAGTGCTTTGATTGCAGCTATGCCTTGCCTACACATCTACTCCACGCTGAGGTCAGGTCTAGGGTGGACCACTCCTCTCTGGCTGTGGTTTCCATGTACTGTGCTCCAACAGGTCCCCAGTCAAGAGGAATGGAGACCCAAAACACAGCACAATGTGCCCCTGCAAGTGGGGAAAGAGCTGAACATAACACAGAAGGCAGAACGCATGGCTACAGCATACTGCTGTTAGCAAGAAGGCTCTGACGTGTGCCCTGGGAATGGTGGGCAGTAGCTAGGACAGGATATCTGTTACCTGAACCTTTCAAAGTAATTCCTGATAAATGGTTGTGCTCTTTTTCTTTTAATTAACAATGCTTGTGGGTTGCCAAAAAGCTCAATGACTGATGCATAGGAATGAGGTGTTACTAGAGCTGTCTACTTGACTTTATTAAATAAAGATTAATTTATCCTATGTGCATAGAGCACATTGCAGGGTTATGTAAGGCTCTGGTCCTGAGTTAAATTTTTTGACAGTCCCCATAGATAACAATTTGTCATAGCCTTTAGTGTCACTTTTCTACAGTGCATATTCAGGACAACTGAACAACTGTCTTTTGCTGATGCTCTCACAGGACCTCTTAAGTTGAGGGTTGAATTGCTACCTGCAATGTTTTATTATGTTCTCAACGAAGCATATAAGACCAGTGGAAATCTTTCGTACATTCATCAAGTTTGTCTTTTATCTTCTTTTCCAGTACACACCCTTCTGTTTTGAAGTTTATTTAATTTCACTCCACAATAGCAACTAGGTCTTTCAGAGAGTGAAAATTTGCTGTTTGATTTCAAATTGTGAGAAAAACTGTGGAGTGGAAAAAAACTCTTCTCTCTGAGAAGAATATACCTTGATAAAAAAAAATAATTAAAAGAAGATGTATCGCTGAGATTTTTAGCTTCCTCAGATGTGTGCTGCATCGTGAAGTTAAGCAGAGTTCAGCCAGGGCTAGTACGTGCACAGCTGCACCAAGACAAGGCTCTATCTCTGACTTCCAAAGAATTGGCTCCAGCAAATTCAAGTAATTGCAGGAAGGGTGAGAAATCTTGAGGGACTGTCAGGAATATCTGAAGTGTGGAAAGATTGGGTCTGGGGAAAAAAAAAGGCTTTATACAAATAGGTAAAATAACGCTATCTGTCCATAACTGAGAGCTTTCCTGTGTATCTGAAAGGCTCAACTCTCAAAGGAGGGAGACAGTCTGAAATCAATGGCACTAAACTAATTAACAAAAAATTTAGCCTGCAGGTAAATTTGTAATTATTACCTGTCAAATTAGAATGGTTTCCTAAAACATGATGAAGAGGCCATGTTACTTGGAGTCTTTAAAGTAGTGTAAGAAAAACCATCGAGAATAAAAATTGAAAGAAAAGAAGGGATGATAAAATCTCTTTGATTAGACCACGCTACCAATAAGCTACCAGGTGCTTGTTGTCTCTGATTTCCAAGAGTGGTGTTTGGCATTAATAACATACTTGTTACTCAGGAATCAGTTCTTCCTATGCTAACTATTGCAGTAAAAAAAAAAAAATAATTAGAGGCTTTGGAAAATTCTTCCCTATTCTGCTTAAAAAAAACCACCCTTGATAATTTACAGTTAAATTGAGGTGTTTAGATTGACTTTATTGGAAGCGGTATTTCTTGGGGCCCAACTGAGCGTCAGACTGTTTCCACAACAGAGATGGGTACTCTCTGTTTAACTTTATCTCCAGGGCTGACTGGCTGAAAATTTCATAATTACTCATTTTCTGGTTTGGATATGAGTTAGGGTTATTGCATTCACGTCAAATGGAAATTATAGCTGCTAATCACATCATGTTCAGTGTTGTTTATCCCAAGATTACAGCTGTCAAAATATATCTTACAACATTAGATCTTGAAGAAGCTGTCTCTAACAGTTGTAGTATGTATTAGTAAATGATAAACAGCTCAGATTTTACTCCCTTGTTGGGGAAGCCTCTTCTGGCACAATTGAAAAACCTCATTAGAAGTCAGCACTGAGCTGTGATTTTCAGATTATGTGCATGATGTTCACTGTATCTCATATCCTAATACAATACTTGCCTTCCCATATTAGTAATGTCACATCACTCTTGTCTGAGTTTTAACAAATTGGAAAATTCCTGCATTTTATTGAGGTTCATTATTGATAAAAAAACCCCATAATATCACTTAGATCCTAGAGAGCATCTTTTCAATGTGTAGAGCTGCTTCTGGAGCTACACACCTCAGTCCCTTTGCTCTGGACTCTTTGGATGTTGCCTCTTTAGAAATAATCCAATGCATGATCTAATGGGAATAAAAACCTAAGTATCCTACTCGTACTGGCAAGATGTCTTTTGGGGTATTTTTTGTGCAAGTAAATAAAATTGATCTTTAGTACATAAAGACAAGGTACTTCCTTTGCCTTCTCGACTGTGCAGCCAGTGTTCAAATGAGCATGCACAATTTATGATCTTAATCAATATGTACCTCAGTTTCTTGGAAACAGCTTTGAGACAAAAGAGCTCACTAAGCCTGTTTACACACCGTAGTTGTTACCAATGTGGTACCATGCTATTGTAGCTTTTTAAAAGGCTGCATAAAGAAAATTTGGGAGGGGGGAAGGCCAAAAAATAAGGCAAAACAAACAAAAAGCTGTAGATGACTCTAGTGTATCAGGATGCCAGCATTTCAAGTGCCTAGATTGTGAAAGATGTTGCATAAACTGTCTGCTGTGAGCGGGGATGGTAGATGATTTCAAGTTCAGATAAGGCAAAAGATGAAAAGTAACCAGAACAGCGAGTAAAGCAGAGGTTTCAACACTGAGAATGTACATCCTTGTCCTGGGGAGCCCGTGCAAAGTGCTTTCTGTCTCCATTTAGGTACGTAACATCAAAAGGCTGACAAAGATATACTGGGCTCCTTTCCTCAAGGAGGTAAGAGTCTCTCTAGGTGCCGCAATCTCTAGCCAGCACTCACCCTGCCTTGTAGCTGGACCTGAAGAGAAGAGCACTGCTGAAAACAAGAAACTTCTGATAACCTAATGTTGTATTGTCATATAGTATTGGCCCAAGGGACTTCCCGTGCAAGACACAAATAGGAGTGCCACAGACAAAACTCAGAGACTTATCTTTACACCACACTTCCTCTTCCAGCCAAGGCAAATGTTGTTTTAGTGCTCTTAGCCTCTAATCTGCCTTCTCAGAAACATGTCATTGTGTCCTTTTCTTCTCTCAGTGATTTGCTTGCAGAGAGAACAAGCCTTGGCACTGGCCAGGTCTCAGCGTACAGGGCTTTTCTAACACAGGAGCTATTCTGCACAGACTATAGTCCCTATCACAGGGTTTTAGAGGGAAGGGTGGCATCTGGGGCTTTTTTGGTTTACCATAGGGGACTTTGTAATTATCAGCTGTGTGAGCTTATATAAACCTTGCTGTTGTACCACTTGGATTAAATACAAATGCAAACCACCTGCTGTTTTGCAGCCTGAAGTGTGAAGAGCACTCTGGCTTTTGTCATCCAGTGTTCAAAGCCAGAGAGGGTGTCACTGTGACTTCTGAAGGACTCACAGCCAGACTTGGTGACAGTGGCACCCTCTGAGTCATTCCTCTATTTGAAAGTGTGTTGCGACTTATTTTGGAAAGATGTGAGGTTGTGTGTCCACTCAGAGTGTGATTCAGGCCTGTCAGATAGAAAAGTTCTTCTCCATGTGTAAATTTATCTAATATTGGATCTCCTCTGCTCATCATTTCTGTTTTCTTAGAGCATAATTTTTAGAGGCTGTAGTCCATCAGCTGAATATCTGCGAACAAGCAGCATAGGTTCAGATCTTTATATTTTGCCTGGGGTTAAGTCAAGTAAGGGATCTTTAATTGCTGGCTACTGGTTGAAATATAGGCCCTCACTACTGCCTGCTGATAAAAGCCAGATGCAGTTTCATCTGAAGCTGTTTCGTATTACCAGTTTCCATGCGAGGGAATCTCTACTCAGCTGAAGTGTCCTAAGGAGCTTTCTTCTCTGCCTGATCACAGGCGGGCTGATGGCCACATTTTGGGGTTGGCTACCCAGTGGGCAACAGAGCCATAGTATAAAGATCACAGGTCTGTAAATGATGACATGCACAGGCAGTTTATCTCTCAGACTGTGCGTGTCAAAACAGTTGTTATTTGGTGAGAAAAGCCATGTTTTGCTTTTATCTATTAGTCTCTATTAGAGAAAGCTATCTGATAACAGAGCTAAATTCAGAAGAGTCCTTAAGAGTTCTTAACATTCCCTTTTCACAGAACAACATTAAAAAATAAGGAAGAATAAAAAAAAAAAGGCAGAAGAGATTTCACAAGCAAATACTCTTCCCAGAGCCTGTGAATTAATCGGTAAAAGGATGATTTTGTTCCAAGCATTGATAAGTTGTTATTATAATTCTAAGAGCATTTCAACAGCCTTTCACCAGTTGTATCTCCGAGAATCTTGTGACTTGTTCATTGGAAAAACTGTACCACGTGTGCGGCTGTTCTGCTTTTACAAGATAACGAGGCATCAAAAGATGCCAGGCATCGTGCCAGATAATGAAGCCATTAGAGCAAGACGACCACAGCGCTTCTGCCTGAACGCCTCTGCTTGTTTCGAAATCATCAAATGGTCACAGCGGTGAGCAGATCTGCCTCCTGTGAGGGCTGCCTCTGCCGAAAGCGTGATCTTGAACTGTGCTGAGATGTGTGACCCTGGAGTTAGAGGGAGCCATTAACTAACTCTTGTGGTGAGAGAAAGACATTAAAGAATTTCAGATCGGGCTCAAGTGGTCGAACATGGGTGAAAAAATAAGTATTCGTACTACTACAAACAGAAGGTTATAAGAGGGTATTTTCTACTACTTCAGTGGTACGTTAGAACTTGCTTATTCAATATTTTGCTAGTTTTTAGAATAAATGCAGATACCTCAGCCTGCTGCCAGCAGAGCATTAACTGCCGGCTTCTGCAGTCAGCTCTCTTTATTCTGAAAATGGTTTTTTCTTCCTTGTTCTCTTCCCCTCCAATTTCAAGTAAATATTTGGTGAGTGAATTTATATGCCATAATTCAGTATTGGGACTAATAAATTACATCTCTTAACTCAGAGGATAAGGTAGTTCATCTGTATTTTTTCCTTTTTTGGGAATCTGCAAAGGATATTCCAAGTCCAGTTTATTTTGGGGCATTTTATAGACCAGGTAAACCTAAAACGTTGAGACCTAGGAGAACTGTGGATGTAAATGCCAGCTTATTTGCACGAGTGACAGGAGACTGCGAAATAAAGCCTGTAGTGAACCCCCTTGAGACAAAACCAGTGAAAACCCTCAAAGCAATCCCTCATTGAGACAATAAAGTTCACAGGAAAGAAGTGGAGCAAGAAACTGTAACAGATCTTAAAGATCTCCTTGTCTTTACTTTCTTCCTGCTTTGCATTGCTTTGCTTCAGTCCTGCTCCGTGTTACAGAGCTGTACAGAAGTACCGTACATCTATAAAAAATGAATTTATTAAGTCAGTGGTTTCATCTTATCTCAGTAAAATGTGTGTACAGCTGTCCCTGTACGCAGTGATATATTCATAGAGTACAAGAATAAAGTTACACTTGAGAGAAAAAATTGATTTCAAGTTCAGTAGCCGGTGCTGGCACCTGGCCTCCTGCCTGAGAGGGTTTGTTGCTGTGCTTGCAGGGTGTTAGTGTAGGTGATATTACTGACAGAGTTGGGCTACTCTGATTATCTCAGTGTGAAAATTTTAAATTGGTATAACTTAGAAACATAGTGCAGTAGATGATGGCTTTTGCATTTACTTTAAAGCTTTAATTTTCGGTTTATGAGCTCTTCACAGAGTCGACCGGGTTTTTAAGATCAATTTTCTGGGGCTGCAGTTTTAAACTCTGCTTTAAATGCCACTTCTGAGTGAAATGAATTGCATGGTCCCTGCTTAGCCCAAGAAGAGCAAACCTGTTGGACCACTTAATGAGGGGGTAGATGTTGCCTTGAGGACAGACGATAGGATTCAGCATCCTGCTGCCGGCATCATCGCTTTTATTAGAAGAGAGAATGCGCTATGGCCACAGCCATTCATTAACCTTCACGAGATGTGGTTTGTAAGCCATGTAAGCCTTCGTGTGCCTTTTTGGGTGTCAGGGAGGAAGAACGGCCTCGCCCAGAGCTGCCCTTGGGGAGTGCAGAGCCAGGGGCCCTTTCTGCACCCCAGGAAGCCTCTCAGTCCCAGGCGCTTTCCTCCCAGCCTCAGCCCTGGGCAGGTTCATCTTCTTCCTGCCTCAGCCAGCCAAGGGCATGCTGTCCTTCCCATTCTGGTGGCCTGAGGTGCTACAAAGACCTTGCCCCATGCTGGTCCCTTCACCCTGGCGTTCCCTGACAGAATTAAAAGAAAAAAAAAGCAAAGGTTGCAAGCCACGGCTGCTCATTCGGAGACGATCTGTTGCATGTCTCTCATAGCCCATGATGCATTACGCCCGGGACATCATTACGCAGGCAGATGATACAGATCAAAGAAATCAGAATTACGACTTGTGACGATTGCTCACCAACACCTCTGACACCACCCGGAGCAGTATGCAAGTTAAAAGAGAATACTATAAATCTTTTCAGCTTCTGCCTCTCTAGAAAGTAACATTCACCGCACTCAAAAGCCTGGTGGTTTCCATCCTTTAGGAGCCAATGTGCTCCGGAGGGGACTGCAGGGACATCAGTAGAAAGCCATCAACCCAAACGGTTGCAGTAGGTCTGTTGTTATAACGTGTGCATCCTGGCTGTGAAATGCAAGGTAGCTGAAGGCTTGACTTGATTGACATATTTCTTGCATATGCTCATGCTGGTTTTTGTGTTAGGATTTCCATTTGCAAAAGCGTTCAGTTTTTGGGGCAGGCATGGGGTGGTCTCCTGGGATAACAGCACTCTCCCTGCGGTGCTTCAGAAGCAGGGAGCCAGCTCACATTCCTGGGCAATGCATCTCGTGAGGGTTGACCACTCTGGTTTGGAGCGGTTCAGCTGGAATAGTAACAAGACCACAATAACTGACTAACTTTCAACTCTACTAAAAAGTCAAGGACAAAACTACCCCCAAACACCCCAACAAATGGAGATCAGACTGGTGCTAAGGAGGGACTGGCAATAAAGTGGGTAAACATTGAAGACTTGGTATTCTATAAAGGGTAATAATGCATCGTCCAGCATCTTTATAATAAATCCTAAAATTTGAGTTTGTGTGTGTGCTTCAAAATACAGCTACATTAAATATAAGCGTAGAAGAATATAAATGTTACACAAATCTTAAATAATAGCCAGAGCAAAGCAGCAGAATGAGAGACCACCACTGTCTGTTCACAGTGACTTTTCCCCTGAAATACTGAGGGGAATAAACAAGCCAAGCTTGTTTTCCTGCAGCTGCATTGTATATGAAAAAGGATGGAATGACAACTGAGTGTTTTGGATTTGAGCAAATCTTACAATAGTTTTATCTTATTTAATTTGTCTTTCCTTGGCAGCAGGGGATACATACCACTGACAAAGCAATGAACTTTGGATGAAGCAGGGGGGGATATGTTGCAGCAATAGCTGTAGCTGTTCCCAGGGCATGTAAGGGTCCAATTCAGTTTAAATTGAGGTGTGGGAGGACCAAGAAGTTGACCGTGCACAGGAGCTCGTGGCTCACCTCTTGCGGTGGGAGGCGCAGATGCCAGGCCCCGGGGATAACCACGTCACCAGAGGCAGGGTGAGGAGCAGCTCTGTGAGTAGCTGGTGCTGGGGAGAGGAGGAGCTTAACTGTATTGCTCATGTACGTAAAGGAAGAGGTGATTGCTAATTGTGAAATTCCCATGAAAATCATGCTCTTGTATTGCTGAGCAGCATCTCATCACATCCTGTGTGCACAGGGAAGCTAACATACAAGAGAAGGATACATATTCGCTATCGCAGCTTGACTGTTTTTATAATATTACTTAAATGCCAGTACTTGCTGTGCTTTCTGAATGTTGATCCAATTTATGAGAGCTTTAAAGAAAATGTGTGGGTGGCTGATCAGCGTGCTTTTGGTTTTTTTTTGATTTTATATGAAACAATGCTGTCATTTGCCAAATAAAAAGGAATGATGCTACATATATCTACTTTGTTGGATTTTTAAAAAAGAAACAAGACAGATATGTAAGCTGAGATAGCTATGCATATAGACTACATTCCTACTCACTGTGTTTTATTTAAAACCATCCTACATTCATGCTAACGGAAAATTATTAAATTATTATTAAATTTCTTCATTGACTTGCTTGTAAAGTAAACTAAGGGTTCAGACTACTTTTTAATACACAGGATTCTGTACCACAAAATGCTGTAAATACCACAATGGTCCAAGTGGCCCAGGGTGGCTGAGGATACAGGCTTTCATGCAGTCATATGCTTAACTATATACTTCAGGTTAAGCCTGAGTCATCCTGCCTCTTAATTAGCAAGTCCTTAAGTATCTGAATGGTCACAGAAATTCACTTATCCTTCTTTTCTATCTTCCCTGATAGAAGCCTCTAATTAGTTACAGTGTTGATCAGAATTCTTTTTCTTCTCTGGACTTCAAGAGAAGATACCTACCTGCCCTGGGGAACTCCTGATTTAAGGACAAAAGGTTGGATTTGGAAGTGCTGCTGCTGGGGTAGAGCTTGTCAGAGCCACATCTCATCACAGACGTGACCAATGTTCTTAGAGAAATACAGATTCTTCCCATATTACTCTCACATCTGCTATTTCTAATCGCTAATATAGTGTCTCAGCACAGCCAGGACCAGGAGGGGAACCTCACCCAGCCTCATATCCACTGTATTTTGGAAGGAACTGCCTCTGCGTCTCCAACAGCCCCAGGTGAGCAACTTAGATAAAGGTGGTATGTTTGAAAAATGAACATTGAGAAACCAGACTGACAGAGAAAAATGCCACAGCCTTTACTGTGTCTGCCAGGTGGTTTTACTTGATGCCAAATTAATTTAAAAGACCTTATGACTTAGTGTCAGCTCAAATCTCTGTCCCTAGCATCAGTGCCACATTTGGCAATGGATCACCATCACCAAGAGAGTGTAGCTTCTGAACTAACACTTCTGTTTCATTGCCTGCAGTGAAATATTCAGAGAAGAGACTGAGAGGTCAGCCTTAATGTAACCCCAGTCTTTCTCTGAATGAAATTGAAGGTACACTTGTATAATTACATTTCCATCCCATTTTTAAATAGTCAGTACTGTGGGTACATCAGCTACAGAAATTCCATGACTATAGCTCCTTAGAACACAAGAAATCTGTAAAAGCAAGTACTGCATGATGGAATTTGATAGAAGAGCAATATGTAATGTTGTTTTCTCTACCAATACAGACAACAGCACAGAATAGAAGATGTCTTCTATTTAATTGCAATGTATATGACAACCTGTGAATACTAGTTAAAAATATAGAAGACTAAATGATCAGCATGTGAAGTAAAATGTGACTTTTCAATTGCCTGTAGTTGACAGTAGTTCAAGTTACTAATTTGCATTCGGAAGCATTTTTTCCCCAAAAAATTTGTGTCATGATGATAAATGTTCCTCTTGGGATCTACCAGTAAACCCAGCTGTGATGTCTACACAGAATAGGATCTGGGTTTACTCACAAAATAACTAAAGAGAAAAGAGTGGATTTCAGCATCTCTTGACTTATTTCCATTTCTCTGTAAGTATCTTTGCTCATGGAAGTCTACACTGAAAGCCTATTGACTTTTAAAATTACAAAGATCTCATCAGTTACCCAGTTGATAACTGCGGTGGTTCTGGTTGGTGCCAACATCTTACTTCCTAGTCACACTGGTTGTCCAGGTCTGTGTGAAACCAGGAAGGTTTTGCACAAACAGCAGCAAATTAATGAAAATTGTGAGTGTTTATTATCAACCATCCTCTTTTAGACTATGACAAAGAGAGCAAGAATTTATTTTTTTTTTTTTAAATGGAGGAGGATTTCTGTCATTCTGTCTAAATGCCTGTGAATTTCCAGTGATTTATTGCCTGCAAATACCAGCAAACAGAGCTTTCCAGAGCCTGAAATTCTGACTTTGTTCAACCCAGTAAGGCTGGATGCTTGCTCTCCCAAATTATGTCTAATCAGGCATTAGATATTGATGTAAAGTCTACCCTTCTATAAAGCTATATGGTCTTCTTAATGTGTGACAAAGAGAAGAATCTTTGTCAATAACTTGACCTTATCTCCAGTTCTAGCTTACACTAAAACAACAAACTGCCCCACTCCTTCCACCTCTGTTTATTCTCAGTCAGAAAAATGAGAGTGAACCCCTGTTGTGGGTAGAGGCAAATCAGAAGAGCTTTCTGAAAAGGACTCTCTGAACCAGGCAAGTCCTCATCATAAGCACTGGAGAATTTCATTTATAACACAGTTGACTTCTGGAGAGATTGCTTTTAACTTCCTGACCTCCATCCTTGTTGAGTTTCTTCCCCATGGGGGAGCTTGGGACTATGTGATGTCTAAGATCCTGATCTCATCTGTTAGTCATGACTTGGGGTCCATCATGTTAGCAAAGTAAGATAACATTTTTACTACTACTTTAAACATGCATGTGAAACTAAACCATTTTTTCTGTTTCTGGGGTTTTTAACATTCAGAGCGTGCTAAGGAAACTGCTTCTCTTTATCTGAAACAAAACAGTGCTCTGATTGTTCAGACACAAGCAACAATAGGTTCTATGCATTGATTTTTTTTAAGGACTCTGTCTACAATTTGAGTTTCTTCAGCCAAGAAGCATGCTATTCATGTTTCGAAACCCAAATAAATTCTGCGTTATAAGGAGTTCTTATTTCACCTCATTACTGGATAAATTGGTAGAAATTTAGAGTTTTTAGAAATTGAAAAAAAACCTTTTTTTGTTTAGTAGGTGCTAGATGTCCAGACTTTAAAGTGATATTAATTTTCACAGAAGACTTGCTTATCTTACGAAGACAGGCTGAGAGATAAGGCTCCAGGGAGACCTTATAGCAGCCTTCCAATATCTAAGGGGGGCCTACAGGAGAGATGGGGAGGGACTCTTTATCAGGGAGAGTAGGATGGGACAAGGGGTAATGGTTTTAAACTGAAAGAGGGGAGATTTAGATTAGACATTAGGAAGAAATTTTTTACTGCGAGGGTGGTGAGACACTGGAACAGGTTGCCCGGAGAAGCTGTGGATGCCCCGTCCCTGGAAGTGTTCAAGGCCAGGCTGGATGGGGCTCTGAGTAATTTGATCTAGTGGGAGGTATCCCTGCCCATGGCAGGGGGGTTGGAACAAGATGATCTTCAAGGTCTCTTCTAACCTGAACCATTCTGTGATTGCATTGGGTAGATTGAAAATCTAATTATGGAAATGGACTGTCCCTAACAGTGTGTGCATGTATATATATACACATATATGTATGTATGTTTGTGTATTTTAGAAGCATATAACATAATCTGCCTAGACTACAGCTAGCTTCAGGACACTGGAACTTCATGGTGAAATACTTTCAAATTTCAAGGTAACAGAAACCTTTTTCTTTTAGTGTAGATCTGGCCTCACTCCATTGTTTCAATTGATACAAAATGAGAAAGGATCCTAGAGATTAGGCTAAACCTGTCTAATTGACATTATAAGAACATGATTAATCATATTATGCAACTACTATGCACAATCTCCTAGGACCTCTTACAAAATTTTTTCCAATAACACTGCAAAAACCACTGGAGCAAGTGTTATTTTTAACTTCATGCTTAAAATGGTGTAAATCGTTTTGGCGGTCACGTGTACAAACAAGATCTGAATAAAGGCATATTGAGTTTAAAAGCTCTGTGTTTCATACTGCTACTGCTCCTTGAACACCTTCATCAGAGAGGTCTGTGAAAAGCGATACTCAGATGCTGATACACCTTAACAGGTTGCCAGTCCCAAAGCATCTGTGTATTTTACCAGTGCCAGGTAGATTTGTTTTGGTTTCTTCTTAGAGAAGGATAAATGTAGTGGAATGGGGCTTATCTCCTGGTGTTTTAGAGGGTCAAGCAAGCCCTTAAACCCAAAGCTCAAGCCTCGGAACAATTCCTGCTGGCTGGTGTCCTGGTCTGTATGCTTTATGTTGAACTTTTTCCCGCAATAGCATCTCTTCTGCGCCACGGTGTGTTAGTCAACACAAGCCATGCTGGCTCGTACCTGCACTCAGCTGCCACAAAGAAGTGAAATGATATTTACCTGGCAGCTGCTGATTGCTGATCTGCTTGAGATTGCAGCAGTGGCTATGTTTCTGCCATGCTAGACCAAACTCTCAGAAACACTGAGAGACTTTGCTCCAGGTGGTGATTTGACCTTAACCAACCACCTAGTTTTTGTTGTGGCTTGGGTTCGGCTATCACACAGCAGGTGCCACAGGAGTAGCTCTGAATTTGTGTGCACTAATGTTTTTAGTTTCTGCACTTGATGGTTTTGCTTTTCTTTGCTCAATTTTTGTTTGCAGTCAGACAAAGATGATCTTCATTGCTTTAAAATTCACAGTGCAAATACAAAAGGAAAAGACTTGGTGAACATGATCTTCTGAAGCATGAAGCTGATCTCTATAGTGCCGCAATTAGCTATTGATTCAGTATGTGTGTGGATATACTTCCCAACAGGAGAGAGACACAAGCTGAGATAGAAGCAGATTGTTAACATGCAAGTCCCCGACAGCAGTAGGGTATTGGTAAGGAGGAAGCAGAGAAGACAAATAGTAAAGGGACTCAGTGATGATGGAAAAATAAAGCCATCAGGTTTCTGGTTGCTATGCCTGTGCTTTGTTAATTTAAGGGAAGAATTTTGACAAGAATATGATCTCTGCTCAAAACAATGTCATGATATTTTGTCAGCATGACTTGCTGTTTGTGCATCACGTCATCTATATACCAGCCTCCTTGCTGTAACAATATGAGGGTTTAATCTTCTTCCTGAAAAAGAATAATTTTTATTTTGAGGTGTTCTTTCAATATCTTTCTTTATTTTTCTGTGGTTCATATAAAAATCTGAAGTCCTTACATTTATGTTCCTTGTTCTAGGCACTCTGAACACTACTTGTGTTTTGGTGACATCTTCTGGATATGATTGCCACTGGAAGTAACAATCAATACAACTCATCTTCTAGCCTTCTTGGTGCTTGTTACTGATCCATTTTGGTGAAAAGTGCACCTGTACCTGGTTCCACTGGTTAGTCTCCTATCTGAAATTCAGTAACGGGTTTGAGACACCAAAGTGAAAGATGAAAATGGGTCTGATTAAAAATGCAAACAAACTGCTTACGTGGTGTTTTATACACAGATGCAGTGACATCTTTTGTCTTGCATTTGGATAAAAGATTTCTTGAATTGCACTTGCACATGTCTCTATTTTTTTCTCCTCAAACAGGCCTGCACTGTGTTTCCTGTTGGCTAGGGTAATCAAAGAAAAAGAAAGGCTTTTCTTGGCCAGAACAAAGGTATCCATAGCCAAGTTTCCTGCCTTCAGCAGCTGATGCCTACAGGAGACGATAAGGTCAAGGTAAGCCAGGAGCAATAATTCCCAGAACACATTTTTAGCCACAGGCAGAAATGACATGGGGGAACTTTGGGCCAGAGGTGGTGACTTGTATGTAATGGGTTGTGATGGATTTCTCTTCGATCAAATTTTCCAGGTGCTCTTTTGAGCCCAAGGAATCTTTTTACCATCTATAATGTCATTCAACAAGGAGTTTATCATCCCTCCAAGCTCTGTGGGGATCAGCCTCTTCACTTTGTTTTCGTTTTGAACTTGACACTTGCTAGTGTCCCTTGATACCCCATTTACTTGTATTGGAAAGGATGGGAAATATCCCTACTTGCTTCTTCTAAAACACTTGCAGTTTTATAGACAATGCAGTTTTGTGGGGTTTGGGGGTATTTTTTTGTTAGACTGAAGAGTCTTAGTGACTTTGGTTATTCCCCACTTGAAAGCTGCTCCATACATCTGACTGTCTTTCGAAGAAACTTATCCATTTTTCCTTTACCATCTTTGAGAGAACTTCCTACAGCACTCAGGTTATAGATGTACCCAGGCTCCCAGCTGTATGTTTGGGTTTGCATCTTGTTCCAAATGACTTTCTCCTTCTCCTCCTCCTTTTCCTCCTCCTCTTCCAAGAACGTGGACAAGGAAGTCTGGGCTGTTTTTCTCTTGAAAGAGTGACAATAGATGAGCATAATTTCCTTTACAAAATCCAGGCTGAATCTTCTCCGAAACACTACATTGACCCAGGTGCTCAATGTTGCTATTCTTGATAGCACTGAACACTTTTCCTGTCAGTTGGGAATCCCTGATCTGTGGTGGCCCGACCTCCCTGGCACCTCTTACGAATATTGTCATCACATTTCCACCTTCCCCTTCCCTCTGGCAGCAGGTGAGAGGGTGCACACCACTGGCAAAGGTTCAACTATTTTATCTCAGAGTTTCTTGAGAACCCCAGAGCGAATGCAGTTAGGTCCTGGCCAATTGCTACAGCTTGTTCTATCCATTTACCGCTTGGTCACCTCCCCTTAACTTTCTTCATTGTTCCATAGCCCTTCTGCCAAAGTTTGCATCTGGAGAGAGATCCTCTGTGTCTTATACTAAAAAAAAAAAAAAGAGAGTGGACAAGAGGGAGCAGGTCTAGCACTGGAACTTCTTCAAGTTACTAAATAGTAATTGCAGACGTGAAGAGATTCACTTGGGTGTTTGACCATGGTTGATTTTCTCTAGGACCTTCTATCGTATCTGGGTCATCTCTGTGTCCTTTAGATGCTAACCTTAATGAGTTAAAAAAAGTTTTGAAGGTTTTTTTAATACACTTTACAAATTGATCCTTGCACAGTTTCGGTGTCTGTACTGCCAGAGTTCAGAATCCTCATCAGAAGGACATCGTGGTGGTTTTTTTTGTTTGTAAGGACATTTTCTTGCTTTTAGTAATACCTTATACCTTGGCACATAGCCGTGCTGATTTCCTTTCAATGTTCCTGATTTTCTTCTATTATTTTGTGATTTTTTTAATGTGCTCTGTGCTCCCAAAGAGGCAAATCTAAATTGTATCAATGACCCTCTAAAGATTTAACTCTTGCAGTTACCCCTTCGACATTATTTTCCTAAAAAGATACCACCTTTGGGTCGGTGTCTGTATTCTAATCCTTTAAATTAAGCAAAATAAGATAGAATTGTATTGCCTTAGATTTTAACTCTTCCACTGATCTCCTTGCCGCCCTGGAAAGTTGCATATGTCTCCAGATATAAATTTATCTTTGCTTTTATGCAGAGGTAACTCTGAGAGAGTGCAGTAATACTGCTTCAAGAGGGGCTAAGCACTGACCTCAAACTTCTCTCCTATCATGGTTCATGGGAAAGCTCTCATTTTTATAAGGGGCAAAACTGGACCAACTTTGAAGCACTTTTTGAAAAACTCTAGTCCAAATAGCCATCCTATCATTTGTCAGTCCCTAAATATGTTTTGAAAACTCATTCACCCAAGTGTTGTTGGAGCAGTGTTTCCCCTTCTACTGCCATCCTGCCAGTGCTCCCACCTGCCCATCGTGTGTTCTTTCCCAGACACCCCAATTTGAAATGGGGGGCTTTGGGGGCAGTCGTGCTTCCAAAACATTTCCTTACCGGCAACACAGCACCCGGAGAAGAAAGCACCCAAGCTGCCGTTGATCAGCGTTCAGCAAGGTTAAAATATCATTCAGGAAAGAAAAACATCTCTGATCCTGATCACAAGCGAGCTGTGAGTAAGCTTAGATCTGAATCCACATTACATGAAGCAGCTCTGCCATGCACGATTCCACTTCATGGACAGGGCAAAGTGGGTCACTGTTAAGCGCTCACCTAATTTGCACTACAGGTAAGACTGGGCACGTGTAGTGAGACACGGAGCGTACTGCAAATCCATAATGCCATCACCCGGGATAAACGTGCTCCCACAAAAGTGCCTCTAATCTTCAGTGGGAGGGAAACATAACCATCTGCTGACACAAGAAAGGCAATGAATTTTGATTTTGGAAAAGGAGTTGCTGAAACCAAGCTTACAATATTGCCTGCCAGAAAAGGCTAGGGAGGGCAGTGGTTTAACAGGGTTGTAAAGCTAGGAGTTTTATCAGATTTTTAAAGTTTTATCATTGTTTCCATTTGCAATTAAAGCAGAACATGTTTGCAGGCAAGGTTGGGGGTAAAGGGTGACAGCCATTAGGCCTCAGTATTTTCCTCACCCTGATAATGACTCATTTACAATGCAAAGAAGGTTGTTCCAGTCCAGATCATGCTGAACGACTGTCTAAATAAGGTCAACACTGTATTTCCTTCCCACCTGTGCCACTGATGAGCACCACTGAGGTGACAAAAGCCACCTGCCTGAGACTGGACAAAGGCGGACATGAGGGCAGAAGATGTTCAAGCCACAAGAACTTCTGCACATTTTATACCATCTCGAGCATTGATGAACAGCTGTCTGCCAACATCTGGAGCCGTGTCATGAATTTGTCAGCCAGCACAGCACTGAAGAGAGAAATTAACTGCGCTCCTTTGAGCAGTGGTTGTTACAGGTCTCATACAGCTGCTACAGCTCATTGGACACAAGGTCCAACCGTCTTATCCCGGCTGTAATGAAATTTGGCAACTTCTGCTACTCTCAGGGAGGCAAAGTACGATACCTAGAAAGCTGCTCTGTTAAAAGTCCCATAACTTGATAAGCTTCTGGTTGAAGAATTTAATGATTTTCTTTCAGGAAGATGGATGGCTGCTCTCCAGGTGGCTTAGCACCACTTCCTTCCATGGGCCGTACGTGCCTGCCGGAGCTCTCACTTTTCTGAAGGCTGATAGTGACATTTCAAATTTAATCATCATTTAAAATCCCAGTAGGAACCAACTTCAAATCTAATCTAAATCGAATGAAATAAATAGGCTTACACCACAGGTGAATTTGCCTTGATCTATTTCCTGCCTTTCAGACGTCAACAAAGTCCCAGAAGTTTTGAAGTGGAACTTGAAGAATGTTCCATACTTCTGCTGTGAGATGTGAGCACCTTGTTAGTCAGAGACTGACAGCTGTCCTGTTTCTCTTTGAACTCAGGTGCTGTTACCTGGGAAGCCTACGGCAGCATTTCCATTGGTCTTGTTCAGTATTTCTTGAGCGCTGTAACAGTTCCCCACATGAGCTCTCTGTGGCTGCAGCAGGTTGTTTCCTGGAGGTCGGGACCACTGTTACCTCTTTGCTCCTTCTCTGTCTTCACAAGAAGTGGCCATGCAGCATTAGGCCAAGTAGACAACCCACTTCTAGGACACAAATTTGCAGTGCTTTCTAAAGCTTTAAAGTCTTATTGAAAATTGATAGCCTATTACTAAACAATACACTTCCTTTTTCAGTTGAGGATTTCTGCATCTTAACAGTTGTTTTCTCGTCTTTTTCTTCTTCTTCGTCTTCTTCCATCCTCAGTTTCAAAGTCCTTTTCATGGGCACCAGGCAATGTTCTAAATATCGGCATGGGTTGTGCCTCTTCACCAAGTCTCTATTACTGTGTCACAAATTTGCAAATTATTTCCCAATAGCATTTTAGATGATGACCTTAAAACAAGAAAAAGACTATTATATGTAACTGTATAGATAATACAGCAATCCAACATCCAAATGGGCTATGGCTTTTGTACAGGAACTCAAGCATCCTTATATTTTTTGTGACAAGTTAGTAGTTTATTATTTTTAATTAAATTTAATTGTTCTGCTTGCAAAATTACCACTATGTGAGTGTACATATACGTGTATTTACATTACATATTTATACATAATATATTACATATGCCAGACTTCTTAATTCTTATTTGCAGTGAACTCTTTGAAATGCTGATATTTAGTGATTCTTATGCTTCAATTTTTTGGGGTCATTAGTTTAAAAGAGAAAGTAATTTGCTGTTTCTGGTTCGGTTTAGACTGGAAAGTCCATTTAAAATTACTCCATGTCACCAAGTCTCTGGTGTCCCAAACATTACTTCAGCCCTGGTATGTTTTCCTGAGGCTCTTGAAAACGTTTGCGGTCTGGAAGGTGTTACTACAATTGTGCTCCATGTAAAAGTCTATTAAATGAGCAATTCATGTTATTCTGCAAGATGCACAATTTGAGTACATCAGACAAGTCCTGCTGTTAGTAGCAATTAATTTCTCATGTTTCGATGTGGCAATTTTATCATTCATAAGCTTAAGTGCTGGTAGATTTTGAGGTCTCCAGAGCCTGTGTGCTTTGTGTCAAACAAATTGTTCTGTAAGAATGGCATCGTTGCGTGATTGAAATAGAAACTCATTAGTTTAGCCAAGATGCTTTGCTGAAATTTGCATTTCAATTACATGGAGGCAAGTAGATTTAAAATTAATGGATTTTAGATGGCTTTTTTGACCATGGGTGTGGGAGCTCAGAGGGACTGGACTTAGACATGTCAAGATACGCTTGCCAGTTCAAAGCTCCTCTCTCCACTGATTTAAAAATGTGGATGTTGCCCAGGTAATGTATGTAATCTATGGAGACATTTAAGAGTTCCTGGAAGCTAGTAAGAGTGATGCAAAGCCTCATGTCAGGGGCATAATTCTCTCCACTGGTCACAGACCAAGAGAGTGCCCATGAACCACCTTAATCTGAAGCTGTGATTTCTCAAATGCCTTCTGCTAACCTTGTCCTAGGCACAGAATTAGATCCAACCAGTTGCCTGATTGAAGACTTCACAATGGACTTCACTATTAATCTTAAACTGTCTTCAGAGTAGCTCTGTAGCAAGGAGACAAGAGCTTGGCTTTATGCATGTTACTCTGTTTTCTCCTCCCTCGTAACAGCCTATAAACACATGCCAGGACACCTGCCTGGGACTTGGAAAACTTGGGTTCTGGCTTCTTTGGAGTCAAAGTGGGTTTGATTCCAGCATTATTCTGGTTCACCAGGTGAGTTTGTGAACCAGGGACTAGATGCACTCGGGGGGGGGGGAGCTGTGAGTGTGGTCCAGGGGATAAAGTTTGCCAGGTCCAGAAGGGAAGCCAGCATCAGGGTGGCTGCCTCTCCACACTCAGCTCTGGAGATGGGCAGCCACAAACCCCCTCCCTGACTCCAGGACTGTTCAAACAGTGGCTGAAAACAGAAACGTCAGTAATCATGGATGTGAAGAACAAATAGATTATACTTTGTCAGTAGCCTACAAGTTGAAGGCTTAGGTGTTTAGTGTGAAGTTGTTTGTACTCCTGTTTGATATTGATTTTATTTTTTTTTCCTTTAGCGTCTTCTGTCCTGGCATGGAAAAAACATTATTGTGAAATAATATATAAACTTCAATGGTATCATAATAACTTCTACTGTGCTGTAGGAATTACTCTTTGTAGTGACAGCCATCCTTAATGAGTGAAATATTTTATGAATACCTTGAATGAAATGGTCTGAGTGTATGTCAGGATATAGACACCTCCATTGCTCTGAATTTAAATGATATGTCAGGGGAAAGAAAAAGATTAAAGCTTTGTGCATAATTTAAGAAAGAAATTTGGGTCATCCTGCACAAATGTTGAATATTTATTTTCATTTTTTTCTGATAGCAGAGCACTGTGGTCGCCCCTGTGGGAGGAACACCTTTCTGCCCGTCACCACTCTTCTTTATCCTGCACGTCATCAGAGGGGTCAAAAATTCAGTAGGGAAGAGCGGTGCTCACTATACCAATGTGTAAGTACTATACATACTCCTGACAAGCTGCTTCTCTACCTTCTCCCCACTCTCTCCTGAAACAAAAAAAAAAGGCAGTATGTTCCCAGAGCCAGGTTTGGTGCCTCCCAGAAAGCAGCAGTGGTGTGGTCAGGAGTGACGGGGACATGGGCTCTGCCCTTCAGGCCAGGGATGGGCAGGACAGCCGGGACAGGGCAGCAGGGACCGAGGCAGCACCAGGAGGAGCTGCTCAAGCCCTAGGTGGGATGCCCAGCTCCTGTCCTCCCAGGCACAAGCCGTGACCCCTCTCAGTGGCTTCCCTGCACATCCCGCTTTAGAAGAGTGGGGTTATAAATAGCCAACTGCAGTTAAACGTTGAGTTTTTCAGTACTGCTAAACCTGGCAAAAACAGTTGTGGGCTGGAGGGTGGCAGATGCCAAACATCTCTAGAAGCTACCACATTTCCTTATGGAGAACTGAGGTGTGATCATTCTCTGCTGTAGGATAACCTAAGGCTTGACAAAATGTGCAAACCAGCCATGTCTCCCGTCTCCAGCCAACAGAAATTCCCAGCAGGAACAGGGCAGCTTTTCCTAAGTGCTGATTTGGTGTCACCATGAAGAAGCTTTATTTGTGCATCTCCCCTCTCTGGCTGGCCAGTGCCAGACACCAGCAGAGCCTGGGAGCAGCCCAGGGCGATCCCCCTGGCCAGCCAGCCCAGCTGCACCCCTGTTTGCTGTCAGGATAAACAAGTTTGCAGCTGTTGTTATAGAGATAAATTAGGGCCAAAGGCTGGTTTTAAACACTTTTTTCCTTGTCTTTGCAAGAGAAACAGAAGAGCTAATGGAGGAAACGCATTCCTTACAGCATTAATAATGTAGCTGATGTGCCTATTGCTAGGGTAAATGTTGTTGGCGATTAAATAGCAACTGGTGATAAATCACTAATAAAGATAAATGTTCATCCAAGACAAATTGTGAGCCAAGCCCTCTTTTTCTTGCTGTGTAGTCCAGGCATCTGAACAGTTTTGCTGAGTACTCAGGGACAATTGCAGAGCAGAAATGAAGCTTGAAGGCTGCAGAAAGAATCTTTTTTATTGCTATTATTATTCCCAAAAATGCCTCTACAGCCATGTCTGCGCTGCCAACTGAAAGGAGACCAGAAATCCATCTCTATTCCTGAGGGCTGTGAGCACACCCCCATTGCTCAGGGGTCCCCCCCTGCTTATGGCATGAAGTAAAGCTTGGGGATAAAGCTGGCAGCTGAGCCAAAAAGGCTGATCCTTGTCCCTCTTTTCCATAGCAGTACGCTTACTGCTACCAGCCATTGGCATAACTGCTGAGAGCCACGGCAGGTAATTGGCCTGGGAACACAGTGCATGAATACTGAATTTTCTTTAAGGAGAGTGAGGACACCTGAAGAGCCTCTCCACGGGCTGAAGAGAGCAGCCCCAGTCTGCAACGGGCTTGGAGATGGCGGAGAGGGTCTGGAAACTCCCAAACAGCTTTCCACCATAGGAGGGATCACGCTGGGGAATGCACTGGTCTGAGATTATCATGCCGTATCTGGGCCAGTTTGGCAACTATCCTAAGCATTTCCACTTTCCTTCGTGGGGCCTTGCTTGGACGAGGCTGAGAAACATGGCAAGAGGGAGAGAACTTGGACGAGCAGCACAGGTCTGCGATGAGAACAAGGGTGAGATGGAAAAATGTGGGCCACGGGAGGTATTTGTTGCGTTGCTGCTGCTTTCAAACGTAAAACGGTGAGAAAGTCCCTTTTAATAAGTCTTCTTGCCATTCACTTTGGTGCTCTTTGTAGCTATCTTTTATAGATGACACCACAACAAGCAGAGAAAGGTCATCTTAGAAAGAAAAATTGCCACGTTGAGGCCATTTTGAAAGAGCCAGCGTGACGGCTAGTGGTCACAGTGAGAGTTACTGCATCCCAGCTGTGAGAGCTGTGGTCTCTTCCCTGGGTGATGGTGCCCCAGGTTCACTGTGCTCCTGCTCTGAAGCTCATCCTTCATTACACTTCACTGAGTGGTGGAATAAGGGCTGACTCCAAGGCTGGTGGCCACCTCCAGCGAGCCCAGTGTTCCAAGCCTTTTTGTGCCCGTTCACAGGAGGGCTGTGTGTTCACAAAGACACTGCTTGTGGGAATCCCCACACTCACATATTCAGCCTTACTCTGGAGTTTTCAAAACATCAGACTCATAACATCCACAGTTTGGGCTTTTAAATTTCAAGGCTTTTCTTGGAGTTGGTGGAGTTTTATTTTCCCCCTTTGCTTTATCTCCCTTTGTCTCCCACAATGTGCTCATTTACAGGTGATGACTGCTGAATGACAGGGGGCACCCAGGGAAGGTCCCTCAGGCTTTGAAGCTCTCTCTGGCACATAGGCATAAGCAATCCTGGTATGTACTGAATGAAGCATCTCTGTGCTAGTGATGCTTTGATGAAGCCTCTCTAGTCTTTTCCTTTTCTCCCTCTGGAGAAAGAATAGGATCTGCTTGTTAGAAAGACTTTGATGGCATATACTGTCTGCACTTTGAATTAGGGAGCTGTATTGCAGAGGATTTTCTTGGCATGAATGGATAGCCTTTATTCCTCAAGTGAATTCACTTTACTTCCACTTGAATTCAATATGGTATTTTATTAGCTGCGCTGTTGGACGGTTTTCTCCAATCTAATTTTTGTCTGTTTTGCTTTAAAGCAGCTGTTTGCAATACTGATCCAAGGGCAGGTACCAACAGTTTCCCATTTCATTCTCCCCTTCATAATGGCCTCAGTAGTTGCTGGTTACATATTAACAAATTAACATGAGTCTTAAAGGCTTCATAGTCACTTCTGGGGGATTTGGTGTTTTTTAATAACTTCCTATTTCACTTGCAGAGTAAGTTGTCTTTTTCCTGGTCAGTGTTCACATGCCCTTACCATTTTCACAAGCAACGGTACAAGCGTAATCGATGGTGAGGACGGACTCCTGGCTGGGCAGCCCAGTGATGAGTGCTGTCACCAAATGCTGAGCCACAGGTGTTCAAAAATAAAAATCTCCATTCTGAGAATGCAGTCCATCACTAGATTAGCTGATAAATCTTTCTGCAGTCGTGGTCCTCAAGGCTGCCTCTCTGTAAAGGAGAATCCATTACCCGAATGAAGCCTGTGTTGCTTTCAGCCAGAGACACATGGATGTTTCTAAAACGAACTGTGACAGTGTCACCCTTTGCTTCTGCCGTACTGGAGCTGGAAAGGACTGTGCTGTTGAATCTGCCTTAGGAGAAGGCCAGACACATGATTCATCAGCTAGCAAAATGTCAGGTGGGTGGAAGAGTGATTGACGGTACAAGAAGAAGGTGCATGAGAGCAGGATGCACAGGGATTTAAGTCAGGATTGGCTTCAACCCTTGCTTTTGGTTTGTCTGTGCCAGGTACGGCAGCAAGAGCTCGCCCAGCTCCCTCCCACTCTTCCCATTGCTCAAGCCGAACCGAGTCAAATATCCCTTCATCTCCCTCCTTGGCTCCCATGGTGAGGAAGAGTCAATACAGCGAAGATGCTGAGGTGCACACCAAGTTCGTGGTCAGCAGGCATGATGTGTAACCAGGGAGGATCCGTGGGAGTAGAGACATGGTATGTGCACCCAGGCTGGGCTGTGCTCCCTTGTACTGCAGGGGTGAGGGAGTGAGGGGAGGGTTGTTAATACTTGGGAAAGGCATTACTAAGTGGTAATGAAAACCTTAGTGTTATGGCTGAAGAATATTTTTACTGTGGCTGTTGGGGTAAGATGAACGATGCTGCCTGCCCGTACCCGGGGACAAACCCCCGTGCAGCATGATGCTGCTGCACAGTGAGGGCTCACCGGCGCATGGGAGCATTTGCTGCTCCAGGTGCATCAGCAGCCATCTGCATGGGGAGTGTGGGAAAGTAGCTTGTAGAGGGAGAGAATTCTTCATTTGCCACAGCTAAAGATCAGTCCCTAAAATGGAGTAAGACACACAGGTAGAAGGATGTCCTGGTAGGCCTTCTGCTCCCAAGGGAGTGGGGCTAAGATCCCACAGTCTCGCCGCTCAGGTGTGCAGCAAGGGGACAAAGTCAACTGTTTGGGTTTTTTTTAACTAGAATGAAATTAAGAGCACTGTAAATATGCCACTTGTGATCATCACGATCCTGAGATCTGTCCACTTAAATTAATCCTGTACATTTTGCTCTGCAGGTTTTGTCCTGATCAGTGCCACAAATCTCTGTTTGCTTGGCCGGGACTCTTCCTTGTGAAACTACTTTATTTCTGTAATCCTGGTGTTCCTTCTCCTGGCTGGAAATGAGGGAGCGTAATCTGTCCACTGATTGTCAAAGGATCAAACAGCTGTGCCTGAGCTTTTGAAGTTTTTCCTGGTATTTTCTAGCTCATTTTCATTGCACATACACAGCTTAGACCCCTGACAGACTGCTGGGCATGAGTAGAGGCCTTTCAATTAGGAGAATTAAATCACTGAGTAACATCAGTGTGCAACAGCAGCCCCTGCCACAGAGGTACTCACCACCCATGTCCATGCCCTAGTGGCAAGTGGCACTAGGACATGCTGAGGAGGCTACCGGCACTGGAGGATGAGGGGGAAAAGCACTGGGGTCCAGCCGGGAAAGGGCACTGGGAGCTGCTGATCTGTAAATTCAGGGGCAGACGGAAAGGGAGAGCAGTGAAGGCGGCGTCAGCTGCCTGCGGCGGGTGGGAGGCTGAACCTCCGCTCCACGCAGCCCCGCAACGTCGAACGATGCTCTCCCAGGGCACTCGCTTCCCAAGGGACGGCTTCCCAAAAAAGCCAGATGCCTGAGTGATGCGGTAGCTTTTTCCACTCTCTTGGTCACTCCCCTGGAAGCACGTGAGGCAGCAACACTCTGCCGCAGAGCACAAGCACGGGGTGACAATCTCCAAACCACAGCTGAGCAGAGCCCGACGCAGGGAATCCAGCCAGCCCAGGGAACTCAACAATTAGCAGGTTGATCTGGTAATTGATGAAAGAAAACTTACGTTCTGTGCTAGGTCTACAAAGGAAGGAGAGAAAAATAACTAAGGTCTTCCTGCAGTAGTACCTGTGGGTCCAGGGAAATTGTGCTGTATGTAAATGAAATTATAACTTTGAATTTAGCCTTTTGGTACTAGTTAAGAAGCTCTTTAAATAATTCCCCACCCTCCTCCACTCCCCCCTCTCCCCGAATGGATTTAGTGTTCTGCAGCTCAACTAATCTCAATTTTGGGAGTAGGACACTTTTCCTGATTTCCTGATTGCTATAGGGTGGTAGGGGATTCAAGGCAGGAGATGTAGAACCCTAGTTTTGTGGGTAGATTGAAAACCACTGTTTTTTTTTTAGCATCTAATTTCATATACACGATCTTATGTGTGAATGCTGATCAGGGCAGGTGCTGTTTAGGTCTTGTGGAAATTTTCATCCAGAGGTGTCAAGATGCTTTCCCAAGGAGCCTGTGCAATCTCCACTTGACATACATGTACACTGAGGTGCTGAGACAGATCAACTTGCCCAAAGCTGTCCAGCACACCCCAAACAGAGCAGGCAGCACCACATTTGGGAATTTTTTGCCAATTTTCCAGGATATGGTGCCTCTGAAATACGTTTCAGGCATGTCACAGATGCAGAGTTGACCTCTTCTTTGTTAGTTTGTGCCAAGAAGAAACAAATTCTTCACTTCGCACACTGAAACAATTCAGAGCATTCGAAAATCAGATTTAGAATGTGTGAGTGCAGGGCTAATTAATTTCTTCTTATTAGAAGGTCAGTTTATGTAATAGATTTTTTTCCTTTAAATAAACAGAAACCGTGTTGTGTTTTGTATTAATGTGCATATAAATTATAGTACTATGGTGCAGTGGTATTTTTAAAGTGCGGGGAAGGTGTACACAAACTAGTGAACTAAATGCAGTTGTCGCTGGCAGAGATTAGATCATCTTCCAGGTTTGGGAATGTGGAGGAATGAAACATGGAGCGGTGAAGATTTACCCACCCTGGAGGAGGCTCAGGTGAGGCGTTTAACCAAGCTGGGCACGCACACACCCTTGGGCCCTACGGGACATACCCATGCGTGTTGAGGGGGCTGCCTGGTGTCATTGCAGGGCCACTCTCAATAATCTTTGGACAGTCATGGCAGAGGGTCCTGAGGGCTGGAAGAAAGCAAACGTCATTGGCATCTTCAAGAAGGAGGCATGCAGGGAACTACAGGATGGTTGGTCTCACCTTGATCCCTGGGAAGGGGATGGAGCAGGTTATACTGGAAGCCGTTTCTGAACATGCTAAAGACAAAAAAGTGATTGGAAGTAGTCAGTGTGGATTTATGAAGGGGAAATCATGCATGACCATCCTGAAAGACACCTACAACAAAATTATTTGCTTGGTGGACAAGGGGAGAATGATGGGTGATATCACCTTGACTTCAGGAAGGCTTTCAGCACTGTCTCCTATAGCATCCTCATGGACAAACTGATGACTTATGGCTCCTACTGCAGTTGTTGGTTAATTTGTCTGAAAGCCTGTAACAGTGCAGTTCTTTGTTTATTTGAAAAAAGACCTGAATTTCTTTGCTGAACTAGGTGTTCTTACTTTATGTGATCAAGGTCTTTGACTTACTCTTTTGCCTTGTAAAGCCACCACTTGCATTGTGTGTTACAGTGAGTTTGTTTCATTTGTGTAAATAGTAGAGGGTTTTGTTACCATTTCTATGTTGTACAAACAAATTTCCCTGGACTTTAGAAAACTGTACACAAAATTGAAACACTCAAACGAGCTGTTAATTTCCAAGCCCAGAAAGCTTTGACTCTTTCATTACCCAGCAAGTGGTCTCAGGCATCAAGGTATGTCCACGCCTTGCTTTGAGCACGGGAATTTACAAACCCAGCTCGGATGCCCACCAGAAGGGTTTGTGCCTCCTGCTATAGGGAGCAAAGAGATGCCTAAGCTGCGCCACAGGAAACACTAAGAGGGCCAGCTGCCTCCTGCCTCTGTCCCACACCAACCTGCTCCTGGGTATCCTCCAGATTTGCAGCAGCAGAACTGTCCTGCACTCCTTCGGTCAAACATCCCTTTAGACACAGCCAGATGGGTCGCTCAATTTCCTCCAAAACTTCTGATGGTCGTGGGCAGGATGCCTCCTCTGAAATTCACTCTTCTGCGGTAGCTGGTGGTAGCCTCTGACTTCCAGCAAGATGCTTTGCCCGCGTTTTACCATGGAATATAATCTCATAATTAAGGTGCTCCCCTGGGAAGTAGCTGCTATGGGTTTGTCCCCCCTCAGCCTCAGGAGAACTGGACCCAGGTTCCCCAGTGACAAGGGAAGGGCTTATTATTAACCCCCCAGGCAGGAGGTTAGCACTGCTCCCTGGGGTCCCCCTCACTCGCCTCAAACCAGCAGAAAAGCTCTCAGTTAAAAGGGCTAATTTGACAGAGGAAGCATTTCTGCTTCGGACTTCAGAGTTGCTGGAAGAGTTTAATTCCCGAAGGAGGTATTTTAAGGCCAAATTCTCCTTTTGTTTACACAGGCTGGCATCAGTGATGAGCTTGTGAAGGTCAAGGCAAAGTTTAGCCAATAACTTTGGGTTAATTTTTTTTTAAAGGATCAGCTTTGTATTTATTCTTACATTCTCAGTATATTTTGGAATCGGGCTGCTTAGTTCTAAGGTGCCTGGGATCCCCACACTGTCGGCCGCACTCTCAGCCGTTTGGGGTAGTTTGTGTGCTGACCTTCATAGCCACTGCAGCAGCACTTTGGGGGAGATTTGGGATGTTTCGAAAACACCAGCACTTTGAGAAAACAATTTTCTTTTTAAATTCCTGAAAAATCTAGATGTTCACAGCTCCCTTCACCTCCAAGACACAAAAGGCTGTCTGGCCATGGCTTTTGTTTAAATGACTTGCAAGCCAGCCCGTGCTGGGCCATTCCCAGCAGCAGGGAGGTCGTTTCCCTGCCCTGCTGCCTGGTTTCTCCCACACACACCATTTGGGCTGGCTGTGGAGATGCAGCCACCCCGGCAGGCTCTGAGGCTGCCCCTGGCCGGGAGCAGGACAGACTCACTCACTGGCTCCTCGTGGTGGTAATTAATTTTTTTATGAATGAGGGTGAGGGAGTGTTAGAAACAGATTGATTATAATTGGCTTTTAATTAAAATGTTGGAACTATAATTTAAACTAAAAATATCCTATTACTTATCTCCTCTATTTCACGGGCACTAAGGCAGCAGGCGATAATGCAACTAATGATCTGATTGTCAGCGGCTTGTATAATGCAGCGTGTCTGGGGGCTGATCCGATCGTGCCATCAATCCAACCCCTCCGCAGCGCTCCCTCCTTCAGCAGAGCTCTCTGCAGGGGGGGGACACCTCCACCAGCTCCCCCCCAGCTGCAACCTTTTACTTCCTCTCCCCAAAGCGATGAGGTCCAATGAGGGGGGGGCAAATGCTAAGTCAGTCACAAACGGCTGAAATTTGGCAATCTTCTGGTCATTGTTATAATACTTTAGGGATGATTTTCCTGGGAGGTGGCTGGTTCGTGGCTTTAACCTGCCAGTAAATCATATTTATCGTAACGGAGTTACTGACCAAAGAAGCGTCCAGAAACTGGGTCCTGCCACGGCAGCTCTGGTGTAAAAAGGACAACAAGGAGCTGCCTGGATTAATGGGAGGGTGAGGGCCAGCAGCATCCCGCAGCACAGAGGAGAAAGCTTGGTTTGAAAATCCCATGGGAGCTTTCAAGTGGCTGAACTGACTGAAGAGCCAGGGGTTGTGCTCGAGGCGTGACCACCAGGATGCCCGAGTGGGGCTTTCAAGGGCTCGAATGGGGTCTAAGCGTCAGATTCGAGAGCCTGTTTCTCACAGCTAGGATTGGTCTGCAGTGGGACAGAGGGTCTTCACCAGCCCATCCTGCCCCACAGCCCCAGGCTTGCCCCAGGAACCAGCTTTGCTTTCGAGCCACCATAAAACACCAGGCTGAAATGCACCAGCACAAGAGCAGCCTGATGAACAGCTCAAGGAGAAAGATGGATCATCTGAAAAAGTTTGTGTTGTCACTCACTTCCATCAGAGTTCCCTCCCTCCCTGTTGCTGGATCCCCCCCCCCGGACTTAAATGACAATAAATTAGTCATCATCTGACTTAACCATTACAAGATCAAAAATAGCAGAAGGTTAGAAAAATGCATCAAGTCCATTAAGTCCCGTTGACCAAATCACCTTTAGAAAGGTCTAAATAAAGCTCCCATAAGCGGCCAGGTCTACACAGACAGCGAGGTCCTTCCTCCCTGTCCTCCCCCAGCCCCAGGCCCAGATGTAACACATCCGATCCCTACACTTAGAAACACAAACCCAAACTAAAACATCTGAAAGTGATTGCAGAGTCCTGCAAAATAATTTGGTAAATTAATGAAAGTGGGTATGATTAGAGAGAGTGTAATGAGTCCTTGCTCCAATTACTGCATTAGTGTCAAGATCTCAGCCAAACTGATTTCTGTAATATGCCTGCTCCACAACATGGGCGTCATAAATACCAGCCAGGGAAAAACCAACAGCAATTAATTTGTCATCAGAGAATCAATATAAAAAAAAAATTTAACCCATTCAAATGTAGTGATTAAAGACTTTTATCTTTTTCCCCTGATAGTAAATCGTTACAACTGATAGCACAAGGAACTGCTGTCTCATCAGAGAAGGCGGTCAGTCACAGATGCAGAGATCCTGAACTACTCTCTGCTGGCTCTGTACAACAGTCCTGGGAACAGGTAAAAGCCTCATTTGGCTTCACACGCTGCCTCCTCCTCCCTGTGCTGACGCAGGAGGGATAAGGTCTACGTTTTCTGTGACTGAAGCAAGGGGCTTCCGGATCTCTTGCCGGAAAGGGCAAGTTGTCCTCTTGAGAAACCAGGGAAATCCGGCCTCTGGCTCAGCCCACACTGGAGCACCACGACCAGCTTTGTGGCCGCAAGGCCAGAGGCTGGCTCCTGACCCCTCTGAGGCAGAGCTCAGCCCTGGGAGCCGGGGCAGCAGGCAACTGGCCCTGCACAGGGCTGGGCCCTCTCCCTGGCAGCGGGACTCGGAAACACCCTCCAGTTTGGCGCCTGGGGCAAACACAAAGCTCAAGACAACTCGATTGGTCTCGGAGAGATTTTTGGCATCTCCCCGGCAGCCAGAGCCTACTCATATTCTGGGTTTTTAATGTAGGGGAGATGAGCTTTTTGGATACTAAATTCTATTCAGTTCCCCCTTGAGGAGGAGTTTTCAGTCAGAAAACTCTCTCATCACCACGACAACCTTTAGCGTTACAATTCACTCTCTCAGCAGCAGATACCAACCAGAACTCGACAACAGCTTCCTTTCGTCTTCCTCCAGGCAAATGCTTTCGCAGGTACACAGACCAGTAAATCAGTTTTCTGGTCTATTAATACCCACGGGCTGCATTCTTCGGGAGAGGGGCCAACCCGCTCATGAAAGAGCCCCGAAGCATTAGCTGAACCTATCGGGTTCCCCACAAACTGAGCAGGCTTCGACTCCACCACTCCCTGCCCTCCCCTCCGTGACATCCAGACCGGCGGCACCAAGGCAAGGAGGAGAAGAGCAGCGGCCACCCCCGCCGGGCACGAAGCAGGAAGAGAAATACGCACACACTAAGATGTAATTAAATATCCTCCTTCCCTCCCTACTCCGAAATTCTCCAAGTATATCGAACCCATTCATTTACAAAACAAACGACCCAGTGTCGTTAGCACATCCTGCAGAATTGCTTAATTTGCATAATGCAGGCAATCTACTGCGGATTTAGCTGTTGCAAGTTGTCCTCATTCGAGACGCTGGGGTGTAACGTGCAGCGCTATTGTTTAAGGTTTGGGTTTTATCCACATTTGGAGCTGTATTTTGTTTGTGGCAGAAAGGCAACAGAACATTTTCTACCACTACTATTGTTAGCAGTGCTTTAATCACGGTACTTTGAAACCTAAACCTGACTTCGAGCAGCTCACAAAAGGTCACCCTCAGAAATCTTATGGAAAGTTGGCATCTGTGCAGCCCTTTACATACATTTACACACAGGGCACAGAACGTTTTTAATTGAGTTAGAAGCCCATCATTCAACGTTCAGTCACAAGGCTGGAGAAAGGCAAGTGATCTCTACCATATATAATGCATTAGCTAATTAAAGTGAATTTCCCGGTGTCTTTGAAAAGAGGAGGCAGCATCAACTGCGGTGCCGCACGGGACGCAGCACAGAGGGGGACAGGGGGACACCACGCTACACACAAAACTCACTCAGCACTCAATGCTCCAAACGGGATCTGAGATTTCTCAGAGGGAGCTGTCAGAGACCATTTTTGGGTGACCCTACTTCCCTCGGCACTTGTGAGAACTCCTGTTATGTTGACTAAAATCCTTAACCTTGAACTCTTCCTGAGGCTGCACTAGCGTGACACAGAAGGGAAGTCAGCGTTGCTCGGACTATACTGACCTGCAGTACTGCATGTAGCAGGGATTCCTGACTCAGTCTGACCAGCCATCCATTTGGGCTTCCGAACTGAAAAATAATAATTCAAACCACACATCCTTTCCGCTGCCCAGTTTTCTCCATGGTATCATACCTACTGCTGGTTTTGTTTCACCATCCAATCTTCTTTTTTGCCCTGTGTGACTGGCTTTGGGGCAACCACATGTTCCAAAGCTGACGAATCTTTCAGCATCTTCAAACATGCTGTCATAACGCTTCTGCCTTCTGTTTTGTGCCAACTTAGTCTTTTAAAAGAAGTCCTACCTGTGATTTCTCCAATCAGCAAACAAGATGGACAACAGCAGCACCTGCCTAAAACAGCAGCAGGGACTTTACAAGGAACTCTGCTCTAAAATATTTTCATTACACTGATAAAATATTTTTGCTACCGAGGCCTTGGGGTGGTTTGTTGTTGTTGCTGGTTCGTTCTTGTTTTCAAACTAATGCCAGGAAGGTTGCTCAGTCAGCTGGTGTTCAAGCAGAACTACAGACCCCTGAAGGGAAGCTGGGGTGGACGTTGGGAACATCTTTCATGATTCCTTTCTTGTCTCCTGCCCTTGGTCCAGCTTTGGTCATTTCTGTCACGTGCCAGATATTGGACAAAAGAGAAGAATGAAGAAATCACTTTTGTAACAAAATTTATTTTTGCTCTGTGGATACAAATCCCAAACATCAACAAACAAATTCCAGTGGAAAAATACCAGTCATTAACAATGAAAACTTTTATTATTATTTAATAAATAGAACTTTGGCATTCAAAATTCTAGCTGTAAACCCTACTTTAAAAAAAATTACAAAAAGAGGCAAGAACAACAAGCCTAAAGCTGAGCCAGCCAGTGGCTCCTTTACTTTTTACAATGAACACATTGTGATTAAGTCATGACAACTCTATTTACATATGAGGTATTCTGAGCGGTTCAAAAATTGAACCCAATTTACAAAACTACCAGTCTTCAGGGACTGATCCAGTACATATGTCAGCTGTGCTTTTAAAAGATAGCTCCAGACACTCCTCCCCACTGAACTAATGATATACTGTAATTAATATACACAAAATAAACACATTATGATTTTAATTTCCTGTTCACGCTTCATATTCAAAAAAGCTGCACGCTACGACCAGCCTAACATTCAAAGTGTACGCCTAGTACCTGGTTTAAGTACTTCTGTTTCTAGACATTATGCAGAGTTCTTACTACAAAAGCTTATAAACAAAATATCGGCAGGTAAGAGGAAAACAAGGTGCAGTCGTCAGCATCCTAACAACTTATCTAAAGTTCAAGGGGAATATACACTTACTTCAGGCAAAAAAAGGCACAAAGGTATGCAGCTGTGGAATTAATATTGCTAATGAGCTACCAGAATAAATCATCCCTATAGATAATAACCACTGATTTGTTTGCAGTCTAAGAATGCAGATTAGTTCAGAACTTTTCCCCACTCGTGACAGAACTTGTCACATCAATGAGAAGAGCCCAGTTACACCTCCCAACTCCACCTGCATAACTTCATTGATAAGGACAAAAAAAACTGGAGCAAACCATGTCCACATGGAGAGACTGCAGCGTGCCGTCGCTGCCCGCACCAGGGCAGCAGGTCGTGGAGGAAGGGCTTTGCTTTCTTTCCTCCCTTGTGCTATTACCCTGCAAGAATAACGTCCAAAAAAACGTTTGAAACAAAAGGCGGGCAGCAAGAGCAAAGAAAGGAGGGAAACCTTTTCCAGTGAAAAGGACGAAATTTCAGCTCTTGCAATGACTTCACGGCCACCGGCAGTTTCGAGTGCTGGAGCCTGAGTGGGTGGTTACACCAATCTCCACAATTTCACACAACTGTCACACTACAAAGCTGCACAGCGGAGGCGAGCAACCTAAATCACATTTACACAACTGAGCTGCGTTACTTCTATATAGTAAATACATAGCATCACCTATAGCTTGTCCGAAGACAGTTACTTTCCAAGTCTTTTTCAAAATACATTCTTGAATACAGTAGTTACTGTAAATATCTTCTAAAGGATTGTATAAATTCAATCTGAAACTATACAAAAAATTACTGTACAAATTTGCTGCCAGCCAGAACAGTACAGTATCCATTCCTTAGCGGTTGTTTTTCAGCCCTTGAGATTGTCTAACAGCTACAGCAAAAAGTTGTCATGACTAAATCTAAGCAATTCCAATGTTAACATTCATTAATCAACTCTGTATTAAATATGCTGAATGAGACCACACACACTACATTTTAACCAATTAAACAATCATGCATATCTTAGACAAAGCTTATTCCATTTAGAGGCATCCGTAAACTGATGCATATATAGTAATTGCTACTACTACAACAGGCCAAATTTTAACAAATCAAAGCAAAATACTGTATCACTGCAGATAGTCAATTGGTAGCCTGCATCTTTGGCTCATACATCCATCATTTACCTCCCTACTTTAACTTGACTGAGGCAGATAAATTCAGGGGTTTTTAAAATCAAGTGCTTTAAAGTCAACATAAATATTACAGGTTCTGTAATAAAAATATTACAATGCAAGATTACAGCACTGCAAAGTATTACAAATAAAATGGGACCTCCTTCCTGAGGGACTTTCAACTAATACTTGAAAAGCATAAAAGCTTCTGAAGTGCTTTGCAAATATCAATTACTGATCTCAGCTCTGCAGTACAGTATCACCATTTAACAGGAGGGACAGCCAAGTGACCAGCTTAATAGTTTGAAGTGACTCAAAAAATCTGCTCCTCTCCAATTGGTCTATTAAACTCCTTGTTATTTCCACCAAATTCAGAAAATGTGTTGTTTGGTAATTCTTTATAGGTACAACATTTTCATCTCAGGAAATAATAATGTACAACTTAGGTGCTTCCCCTCTCCCTAATACTTTCGGTTTATTATCTGAAACGCTACTGCTGAGTTCTGATACAAGACAGATGCCCTAAACTGGAGACTGTGACTTCGCTGCAGGGCCAAAGCCAACGAACTACTCCAAAGGAAGGACCTGAGGCCCTTGTCACAAAAGCCAACACTGTCAGAGGCACAGGGAACTCCGCAAGCCCATTGGTGCCATGATCCTTGTTTTCACCTTTGCACTAGTATAAAAGTGCACCTTCAAACCTACAGAAAGAGCATAGAAATTTAAAATAAAATGGCCTCATTTTTTACCTTGAAGTAGAGACACTGAGCAATTTCACTTGAGATTTCATCTAAACACTGTTTTAGCGCTCACAGGAGTTGAACCAGTCAGATTAATCTATCTGAAAACACCACGTAGCAATAATATAAATAGCAACACTGTTTTTCACATATTAGTCCATGTGTAGGTTCAGGATACAGAAAACTGTGAAATAAATAAGTCCATACAGCTAAAAAAAATAATATCACCAAATAATAAAAACAACATTAATGGTAACTGTTTAACAATGAACAGAAAGCAAAACATGACCAAGTTAAAACTGGTAACCAGTCTACATTGCTATACCATTTTTTTTTCTATTAACATAAATATGATCAGAAAACTGAAGATACTGACACTTTTGCCATAAAAGTGTTACCCTAGAATTTACTTGGTTCTAACTGCTAAGCTTTCTAAGAGATTTCTGCTGTTACCCACACCACGGGTCAGTTGACTGACTCGCACTTTAGTCATTTGAAAATTTCTTTCAATACCATATACGTCACTGATGCTCACATGTTTTCTTAACAGTGTGATTTGAGAGTGGTTTTGCTCTTCGCAAGTTTTTGTCTCCTTCAGTTAAATACTATTTTACACCATGCATAGCTGTGCAGCTAACTTGCAGTAATGTTCCAGGAAATTTGACGCGTTATGTCATTTGTCCCACAGGAGTGAAACAGCACTGCCAAGTGACACTCACTGAATAAACTATGGAACATGATCTTATTTTTTTAATGTAATTGCTTCCTACATAAATGGGGAAATCAGGAATTCCCCAACAATGTGGAAAATTTTGCAGTCCTCAGATAACCTAGTACTTAATACTGCTAAGTGGAAACATTCTGTTCTGAGCCCTGATTTTGCCAAGTGTGAAACACCCGTTTTGTAGCTGCGGTAAGAAATGGTTGAGGTGGTTCACAACCTCATCAGAGGTCTTCAGGGATGGAATACAGACCAGATACATTTTAAAATGGAGATGACCTAAGGGAAAAATAAGTATGGTACAAACACTAAAATACAGTCTATTTTTTTTCCTGACAGCCACATACCACGCTGCAGTATCATGCCTTCCAGCTTCTCTGGGTTTGTCACAGACTTCATATTATTGAAACTTCTTACAGCAATGTGAGAGTGCTTAAAATGATTTGATAGTGCTATATTTTATGAACTTCATCTGCATAAAGGAGTTAGAACTTGGTGGTCTGCCGCTGTTGGGCAAACAAGCTAGACACCCATTACTAAAACCAACATCTTTCCTGTATCAAACTTTTTAGGCAGCTTGAAGAGCAACTACTTTTTATACTGCTCCAAGATTGTTCCGGTTGCAATTCTTGGAGTGAAGCGCAGTTGCAGAAGCCTCCGGCTTCACCACAAAGAGCCGTAGGTCCTTTGACCTTCTGCTCTAGTTTCAGAACACAGACAATACCACACAAACCCTTGATGAAGGAAAAGACAGAGGAGTAGCAGCACGGCTATTTTGATGCTCTGATTCTAGAAACTAGGTGAAATGAAAAAAATGAGCTCTAATGAAGGAAACAGAGTATCCAACTGAATCATTCTTCACAGCTTGTTCCTACATTCAGTAGTTTGAAGAGATTTCTTGTAGTTTGTACCACTGTTCAAACGATGACGCTCCCCTACCCACCAGATTCCCGAGATCAAATATTCACAATCCTCAGGGAGATGCACGTGCAGCGCTATTTGCAGTCTTCCAATATGGCTCCTTAATAGAAATGCAAAGACCTGTGACACAGCAGCATTTAATAAGTCATTTACTACTAGATGAAAGGTTGTCATTGAGTGATGCAATTGTCCCCCATGTCCTGAGCATAACGGTCCGACATTATAGTCCTTAATTCATCAATATCCTTTCGTAACTGACAAACGTCCAGGAGCTTCTTCGAAAGGGTTTCTGTGCTGTGGTAATTTTCATTCTCTTCAGCTGAAGAGCTCAGTGCTACAAAAAACAACAGCCAAGGTTAAAGGTCTGGCAATTTCACTTTGTGAACACTTCAACCCTTGAAATAAGGGGTAGGTCACTTAAATTACATCACGAGAAATCATGCTTTAGTATGATGAAAAGACAAGAAAATGTGGTACTGCCAGAACTTAAAAGTCAATTCAGAGCTCACCAGTGCTTCTCTGAAAGACATGCTCTGCTGTTTGCACCAAGACCTAGCCTTGCTAAAGTCTGATGGATCTCAGCAGCAGTGAAAAACCTGGGTACAAAAACAGCCATTGCCTAAACATTTTGGAGGTTTCTATAGCCACTCAGAGAAGAGGGATAGGAGGGCTTGGGAAAGGAGGCCAGGTAAGACAATGAGATAGTACCACAGATATGCTGCTGGCCGATGATGGTCTCACGGACTCTGAGACTGGCACATGCTGCCTTCCCCAGTACTTCAGGGGGTTACAGTGCAGATGAGTCTAAGTGGCACGTAGTAGCTCTTGCTGCACAGGACACTATTCTCTCACCTTCCTACCTTGCTGATGGTCCAGTTCAGCAACCAGTCTGTATGATTAATTCTAATTAACAGTCAGAAAACAACAATATGATACATTCAGGTCAAAAAAAAATGTACTTGTTTATTACACTTGTTAAAATAAAAGACCTAACATAAATATTGGGTCCATATGAAGAGCCAGCTACCTTCTCTCCTGACTTGGCAGGGACCCCTATAGTTATATGCATTTAGCAGCCCAGGTGCGCTAAAAGCCCAGCTTTTCCAGAGAGCTCCAAGAGTACACTTCACGCACAACTGCTCCAGTTGCACATCAAGGGGGACTCTGGCCTCTCCAGCTGGGAAGTTCAAGCACCACTGAGCTGAACTGTTACTCCACTGTGTCAAAACACTACAAAGCATTGGAATGTCAACATCACTTACATCTGATTCCCAGCAGTAAGGAAAGGTTTGGCTCCTTGCCCTGGGCTCTCTGGGTAAGGATACTGCACAGTGCTTTCAAGTCAAACAAGCAATGGGACATCTCCTTGAACAACTGGTCTGCTATAGGCATCTTCTCAGATACTGGTTGCCTGGACTGCTCCATCTGTCGCATCTGCTCCTTGAGGGAGGCATTCTCTTCCATCAGTCTTTGGTTCTTTGTGAAAAGTAAATAGGAAAAAGGGGAAAGTTAGTTTGCAGCATGCACTGTAGCAGAAAGTTTCCTGTTTCAAACCACAAACAATATAACTAAAAATTCCATACAAGTAATCGGTATTTCGGTACCCCTCTAAAGCATGGCAGATAGACAGCTTTTACATGACTCGCTATTTCATGTAACCATTGCTTAGCAGCCTTCACCCTTGAAGTTCTCACCTCCTGAGGTAGGAATGGTATCTATTATATGTCTGCATGGAGACAGCACAGTCAAGTATGTAGGGTGTGGTCAGGGGTTGGGTTTTTGGAGTTTTTACTTACTTCAGAGTGAGTTTTATTTAACTGCTCTATATTCCTTTCTTTTTCTTCAAGCTCACTTGTCATCTTCTGAACTAGCAGCTTTTCTTGCAAAAGCTTCTCTTGCATAGACTAAATCAAATGAAAACACAGGTAACGATTTAAAATTTTCAGGCTTTACATTAGCACTGACAAAAAATGCATCCTCAGGAAATTTCTAAGTTTCAGTTACTTATTGCTTTTGTATTAATTCTTCCTTTTTTTTTTCTACCATGTTCAACTCATAGTATTCAACTAGACCCCAGCAGCTCTATGTATACTAACACAGATATTCCAAATATCAGTGAAATCCCTAAAATAAGCAGTATCTGTTTAAAAGCAAAAAGACCGTATATATTCAAAACACGACTCCAATACGGAATGTATGAAGTCTAAAATGACTGTGCAATATTGTTTATTCTAACCAAATAATTTCACTCGAAATAAGCAGATTAATTACAACTAAGCTTCATTTGTGCAATTCCAAGTTGTAACTGAAGATTTTTTTTTGGCCTCTCTTTTCCACAAAGACTATGGCAGGGTTTCCTACAACACAGAATTCACCTCACCTTCTATACAGCTGAGAAGAAAGCCTTTGATAGTTGATACAGAGCAGCAAGCTCTTTAAAATCATTCACATAAAAATAAATCAGAAGGGCCTATACAACTCCATCGTGCTAAAAAAACAACTGCAGGCAAAAAAGTAACCTATTTGTAGTTTATAATATAATTTTTAACAGATACAGTAATTATTACTTTCAGTACTGAAAACAACAGTAAGTTTTCGGGATGCTGTTGGACTTAAGTATTGGAGCTTTCCGTGACTGACTTTCAGATTGGTCACAAGCAGCAACAAATGAACAACTGCTGCAATATGGAAACAGCTGCTGTCAATTCCCCAGTTTTCACCTAGAGAGCTGAAACTGAGAAATCAGGAGGTATTGCCAAAGGGGATATTTTGGGGTGAATTCAGCATAACCACAGGTCTCTTTGTTGCTAAAAGCACTCGTATTTATTCCACTAGTTGGCTTTTAGATCTGTAGATATGTTTTTCAAGGTCATCTAGCAAAATTTGGAAGGAGGCATATTCAAACCATCTATCTGAACACTAATAACAATGAATAGTGATTATATAAACTCCTGATGCTTTAAAACAGAGAGATCTTCTCAACTTTCATGAAGAAAAAAAAAATCCTCTTTTGTTGCTTATGATATTACTCACAAATCCAATGCTGTGCTAGCACAGTGCATATAAAATGTCCTCCTCATCCCCAGCTCAGCACGTTAATATGTAAAACCTGTTGCCCAATTTCAATTATAAGATGCAAATCCGATCCCATCATGTTCAAAATACAGCTGGAGCACTGGTGACAATGGTGCATGCCTTGGCACAGTTTTGATTGTAACATTCCACGGAGTGGAACCAGAGACCATGATGGGAGGAGGAGAAGTTGCATTTCACAAACCGTGGCTCTCAATTTATGGAATGACACTGTCCCACAAGAATGTTTTTTCTCTGTAGGAACAATCCTAATAATTCTTCTTCCAAAACAGAGAACTCTCTCACAGGGAATTCTACAGGGTAGCTTAAATAAAATGCCATATAAAGTCCCTAGTAAAAGATATGTTCAAATTGCTGCACTATGATTCTGCAGCCTTATTCAAAGACAGAAAAAAACCCAAAGCTCCCCAATTCACAGAACCACAGTAAACTGCGTAAAGCTATGTTGGTTTGGGGGTCTTTGGAAAACAATCTAGCTTTGGTAAAGAAGCCAAGTTTACTTTTGTGCCAGTTGCTCCTAAGATGTATGAAGAATAAAACTTTCAGGTTACCAGTACAGAGGACTGTAGCACAGAAGAGACTATGTCTATAAACAGGCCTTCCCTTTATCATTTGTGTGGCTGACCGAGTGGCAAGAAGCCATTTAATTGACTTTCTAGCTATAAGAATTACTAATGCTGACGAGAAGACAGGGAGTAAGAAGCAGCAAGGCAAGGCTGACACTGAGTGGAGGTTTTAATGCCCTGGCCACTCATGGGATGTGTACAACTTTGACAAAATTTCCCAACACATTCAGCTCAACACTGCACAAACAGTGAAAAAAGCCAGTAGTTTGTCATACACTTTGCAAAACTGGAAAACAATGGTACTAGAATTTACACACTTAATATGAACTACAAAAATCCACACTTTATTTTCATGTAAGTAGTACGAATTAGCAGGCGAAACCCAGAAATGGCTACTTGTTTTTAAAACCGTTTTCACACACTTGACCTGCTTCTCGGTTCACCCACACCGTGCCTCTCAAAAGGAAGTGCTGAAGTAACGTGCATCCTAAAGATAAGCTGCTCGAGAAAGCAGTTTCACACTCCAGTGGGAGGAAGGGCAGGAAGAAAGAAGGCCCTGCCCCATGTCAAAGGAAACACCCTGAGTCGGGAAAGGGCAGGAAGTAGCTCTGCTTCAGGCATTTCCTCTGTCGCGTTTGCAGATGATCAGAACTCGCAGTGGCGGTGAATCATCTTCTTTAGTTTTTTTTTTTAAATATTGTCTACTGAGAAAAGTCACCGTTTTGGGTCAGACTGAAGGTCTCTCTATCCCTGTCTGTCTCCAGCCAAACAGAAGATGCTTAGGGAGGAGGAGAAGAACAGGGCAATACAATAGCAGGTGCCCAATACACCCTCCCAGTTTCCAAGTATCTTCAAATTTTAATAGTCTTTGATGCACTTCTCATGATTCATGAGCAAGTTCAGGGACACCCAGACAACACCCCAGTTGTAACACATGCATTAGTACTGCCGCTTACATGTTCAATGTTTGTGTTAACACCAGGTGCTAAACATTTGACTGTGCAGCCTTCCTGAGGTTGGGGAGGTGGAAAGGGAAACAGGCTCAGAAAAATTACCTTCCCCAGTGTATTTTCAGCACTTCATTTGTTATTAAATTTACACGACGCTGCAAACTGCTCCAAAAATAACTTCTAGAATATTCCAAATAACGTGCACAGTTCAGCTCATGAGCTGCACTGTTTAATGGTAACTATCAGAAATAACCACCGATTTCCACTTCTAGAAGATACACCTAACGTCTTATCTCTGCCAGCCTGATCTTAAAGCTCAGAAAAAGCACATGTGCTTACCAGCTTGGCTGAGCCCCCAGGGCTGTGATTTCCCACTGCTCACAGTTTTAGGAGTCCTCCATACTTTATCCTTACTTTTTCTATATGCTTTTCAAAGTTAGAATTTCATGGCATTGCTCGCAGCCTGGCAGAGTTTGGGTTATTGTGACTGACAGGATTGACAGACGTACTTTGGGTAACAAAGGCAACGTACAATCTTACATCTTACTGTCTTTTTTGTGCCAAAAATGTTAATTTTGTGATAGCTAAATTAATCATGTAAATACATTTTTTTTTTAAAAAACGCCACTCTCATCTATAATTTTTCTCTTTCTGAAGATATACTATATATGCAGAATGGCACCTTGTCACAACCAACCAGAATTGTAATCCCTCACACTCAGGAGAACAAATCAACCAAGCAAAACCATACAAGAAAGATCAAAATCATTCTGCCACAATTATGAGCAAATAGAAACCAGTACTGCTTCATACACTGCTGTCTGAAACAGAATTTCTTTGTTTTCAGCTTGCAAATTAAAAGCAATGAACTGAAATATATTCTCAAGAATAAGTTTACCATGTGGCAGAAGACAGGGAATAAAATGAGATCGTCTGAGGTGAAGATAAATTGTATCTCTGTGATAAGGGATTTCAGTTTATAATGAACTAATTTTCAATGCTTCCCAGGGAACAAATGTGGAAGGCGAGGGAGATCAAGGATACAAAGAAGCTGCTGTGGTCTAAAAGTAATTTGAGGGCTAACACCATTTTCAAACCTTATTTTCTGTGCTTATATAAAATACCTCAAAAGAGGAAATGTAAGAGAAAGTCCTGGAGAACAGAACACTACTCTGTTCACAGACTGTCACAACTACTCAGCATTCCCCAGTCTCAGCTCCCTAAAGTCATTTCAGACTAAGCACACAAACCAGCCATCTGTATAAACCTGCACAAAGATCACTAGTCTCAAGATAAAGGTGATGGAGAGAAAAAGATCAGAAAGTTTAGGAAATAGAAGATTTAGGTTGGTGATAATACATTTAGGCAAGTTGTGCGTATTTCTTATAAGCACAACATATACACATAGTATATATGCAAATAATCTTAAGCTACAAAGGGGGACAGAGAACCTCAGGAAGGTTATGGAATTCAATTTGAGCTTTTTTTTTTTAATTATGAAAAATAAAAAGCTACATTTGCCCGTGTCACAATTTTTGCATATAACAGGCTGCCCCATGAAAACATCTCCATTTAATGACTTTTGTCTTCTTCAAACCTAGAGAAGCTTAAATGATCGATTTTGCTTTTCAATTAACAGATGTATGTTAATTGCATAAGTTGCAACTTAAATTCCTCTACTGCTTCTCTACAGACGTATTTAATACACTGGAATTTAATTAAGCAAAAATATGGCTGTTGACAGGTATCAGGCCTGCTATTTACCTGTATGGCAGTGAAAGGAAGCAACTTAATGATGGAAGACAACTTACTTTCAACAGCTACAAATAAGCAAGCTTGGCTCCAGTATGCAAAGTGGAAATAAGAAAGCACCTGCTCTTAGCAAGTGTTTATGCAAGCAGTTTGCCTCTCTGCTTTTTTGGATTCTGGCTCCATACAGAGCTCCCTCCCAGCTCCGAAGACGTACATATTCAGCTGATTGTCTACTACCATTTTGTTGTTCTTCCAAACCTAACGTACACAGAGCCAAAGCAGGAGCACCTTCTTCATTCTTAAGGGACAACCCTGTAACAGCCGTCTCTCTGGAGGGCAAGGAATCAAAAAATGTGGAGACAAGTGTCAATCTAGAAGAACAATGCAGAAACTAGAATTTACTGAATTTGGCTTCAGTATTTGCTGAAAACAGATGTTTGTTTTTTCAAATGCTCAGCTTTTTCTAGAGCAAGTTACACCTTCTTCCCTATAACCTGTATAAAGTTTCCTTTTCTCCACAACAAACACTGGTCACTAAGTAACTTTCAAGTCTCAGGAGCCTGATGTGTTAATCTGATCCCCAGACCTGCAACTGACTCCGAGCTGAAAACTTCTGCTGTCTTGAAAAATCCTTGGCTCCAAGCTGGGTGCCCAAGATCCGCCAAGAGAGTTAAGATGTCTAAGTGACTGACGTGTCAGAAACCAGTTGAACAGAATGATGTGAAACTTGAAGCAGTATGGTTTAGAAAGGCACCTGTCTCTACTAAAGATCTCAGCAGTGAAGCTCCTAATCCATTTCACTTTTTGTACTTTGGATGACCGTCTGAAACGCAAAGTTGGATGGGGAGGTTTCACTCTTACTTACAGAGGCAGTCCTCGCACTTGAAAAAGGCAGTCCTGATAGGACATCCATTAGAGCAGCAGAATAAGGATGCTACATAGCAACAGGTTTTCACTTTATGATGAGTATCATCGAAGTGTTAAACCATACAAACATCAATAACAAATACATTATAAGCCTGCAAGAGAACATGGGTCAGATACAGGCTATAAGATTAACTTCTTGGCACTTCTACCTTTGCCTCATATTTCGGAAGATAAAAGGACGAAATTCAACTTTAGTAATGTTATCTTTATGAAGTAAAAATGTAAACAACACAATATATACTCTTCCTTACCTGCATGTCTAAAATCAGTCCAGCTATCTGATTCTGTTGATTGTCTATGACCTAGAATATAAAATTGAGCAATTTAAAGGCTTGAATCTCTTCAGAACCTTTTTTAAAAATCAGCTTACAGGTGTGTAGCCATAAATTTTAAATGGAATCTTTGAAGATGTAAATGACAAAACAGAGGTTTTAATTCTGATAGAAAAGGAAATTTATGCAAAATAAACGAACTGAACAGAAACAGACAGGTATTGAAAAGAAATCTCAAGTAGCAACAAATGTGTATTTCTTCAGTGAGATATTTATTTCTAAAGTAAAAAAAATAAAGACATTCAGGACTCAAGGTTAAAGATGCCACCAAGAGATCCTTTGCAGACTAACCTTACTGGCTTTCTCATTTTTTTCTTTGAGACATTCATTCTCGGTCTGAAGCTGTTTTGTGTCCAACATGGGAAGGCGAATACCATCTTCCAGGCATTTTTCTACTTTCTGTTGTAAACTGCCATTCAACATGAAAGAAAAATTAAGTGTGCTGACAAACACCAGAAGGGCTGTGTGCTCTAGTGAAAAATTAGAAAGCTGTATCATCTTCCAACAAGAACTGTAAAACTGTCCCTAGCAGAATCCAGCCTCAGGAACGAGTAAACCAACAGCGGACGAATGATGCAAAAATCCTAAACTACCGAAACTAGAATAGATTCATGTAGAAATGGGTTTATTGGCCAGATTCTGTGCTGCGTGTCCCAAAAGGCACAGCTCCAGCAGTGCAGTGTAGGGAGTGAGGACAGAGGAGAGCAAAGGAAAGCTTTGTGGTGTTCACAGCTGCACTGTGCTGCTGTGGGAGGCAAAGCCAGCACCAGCACCGACCAGAGGAGTCTTTGGACCTCTCACAGTCCAGAATCGGAGGCTGCACCGAGTACTGGTGGCCTATCCTTCATGCCCTCTGTGACTTTTAAGGGAGAGGATAAAGCCACTCCTGCCAGCTACTCCCACATGAGGGCATGACCTTCAGACCCTACGTGGCTCAGCTCAAGCCCCTAGGTGTAGCTAGGGCTTTTGCCCACTCACCTTCTCTCAGAAAGGAAATACATTTTATTAGTGCTAATCTTGCTGTCTAATTTAGAAACCAGAGGCCACCTCAACTATTTGTAGGCTTTCAGAAAAGACAAAATGATCCCCCTCTAAATTGTGAGGGCACGAAGGAAAAAGCCCTTTCATCGGTAAGATGGAAACAATGCATCAACAATTTGCCTGGCAAGGTGTCACAACCAGCTTGCCTTTCATCATGGAAACACTTTGAGACTCCTGTGGCATGCACCTTAACCCAGTGGAGGGACAGTGAACTCTAGTAACAGCCACATAAATTATTCAAAGTGATTCCCTCCCTGCTTCCCCCCCTCACCCTTTTTTTAAAAGTAAGTGTTTAAGTAGCTTCCCTGATCTAAAATGTACCAGAGTAACAATGTCTCCATGTTTCATCTGGAATCTTCTCATGGACATCTGTCCCATTTGTTTCTTCATAGTTATGCAAGTTCAATGACAGCAGATTAGTTACAGCTAAATTTCCCTGTAAATAACTGCACCCTCAGTGAAAAGGTAAGAAGCAGCTACCATTTATTTAAATCTCTGACCCTTCCCTGATATACCCTTCAGCCAAAACCCAGGGAGCTTTTCCACAGCTCGTGACGGGATTAGTTATCACACAGGAGTGCTGACAGCTTCTACACAATGCCCCTTTGCTCCACATGTTTATTCTATCCTCTGTCTGGCAGCAGCCTACGACGCCGTTGCAGCGGTGTCCCACATCTTTAAAGAAAGACCGTGAAGAGTGTCCTAGGCAGACTCCTCTCTGCGGTACTACTTGCAACTTGACACAAATAAAAATCTTGTTGGATTTTCCATTATGTTACACTGTCATCCTGCACAGTAATGTATTTATGCCATGAAAAATCATTACCATTGTAATAGATTATGAGTGCAAATTACATTAGGTCTTGACATCAGGTGGGAAAGTACACCCGTTTCAGGGCACAGCCCAAGCAGCTGTTCATACCTCTGTACTGTTGTGACCAGCTCTTTTTCCTTTTTCTTCTGACACACCAGTTGCAATTCTCTCTCTCTGCACTGCGATCGGGCCTCTCCGAGCTTCTTTTCTAACTCAGTCACAGCTTCTTGAAGTTGCTTGTTCTTCTCCTCTAGAATTTGCAGCTAACACAGGTTACATTAGTCAGACACGATGCCACATTAGCAGAAGGCCTTGTGGCAGGCCACAGCCTTGCAGTTACCTTCTATATAACTTCAGGCCCATTTCACTTATCTGAGTATGAGAATCCCTAATAGCTATACTGCTCTCTAAAACATTGAAACACTTCTCTTCCTAAATAGATGAGGAAAAAATATATGTTGAAACGGTAAAAGATTTGAGAACAGAGAAGGGACCTTACTTGCGTTTTTAAAATGTAAAGCAAACTCCTTTTACCTTACCTGTTTAGTCTGCCTTTCTATATCATCCAGCGTTGGTAGGTCAGCCAGGTATTTTTCTAAGGTTTCAATTCGTCTTTGTTTTTCTTTGTTTTGCTCAGACTCTTTCTGGCATTTCTTTTTCAGGCTATTAATATATCGGTCTCTAGTTTTAAGCTAGAAGAAAGTAAGAGTACATGTTTTATGATTACAGTGAAAAATAAACCTGCTTTGGAAGCAGAGGCTGATCACTCTTCCAAGAATTGTACTCTCAGCTGCATGAAAGGGTTGGTTACTACAGAAAACAATACGAAAGAATGATTAAACCCAGCAGCTCCAAGACATAGACCCACACGTGACCTCAAACCACAGTCGCTTCACCTCTGCCCAGAACACTCCACGTGCCATGCGAACTGAAAACATGAACACTTCAACAATTAAAATATTCTTAGTTTTTTTACCAATAGAGATGTTCATATTCAAGAAATGACCAGGAAATATTTTAGTCCATCCTCGTCCTCTAGCCTGGAAAAACAACTTTAAACACAGGGACCAAGAACTTTACACAACAAGAACTGGAGCCAACAACCTGACTTTGATACAGTCTGACAATTACATCAGAGGGCATCAGAACAGAACAGTGGCTTTCTTAAACACCTTCTCTACAGGCATCTTAATTGTCCATCAGCATGCCAAAGGTTTTTTATATTGTGTTATCTTTGCTTGCACTCATGGTACTTAATCACCTAGGTCAAAAAAGCGGGAAGGCAGGCAGGAGAAAGAGTATTTTCCAATCATAATCCAATGTAATGAAAAACAGTATCTCTATTGCTTGAACTAAGGTGTAGTAACTCACAGATAATAACACTTGTCACTAGAGTAAATGCTAGAAGTACTTTTATTTCAGTCCCACAGACATTCATCTCACTGATAAATAAAAGTGTGACACTGTCAATGTCAGAGCTCAGTAACAGAGGCTACTGAAAGGTTTAAGTCAATAATATCGGAAAGTTCTTCCAGAGATAGCCTTCCATACGGGCCACAAAACTGAGGATGGCCAAAAGGCCAGAAATCTTTGTATCTCTTATTTTATCAAGACCTCGGAACTGAACCAAGCTTTCAGCCTCCCTTGCTTGGTATGTCTGGACAGGTCAAAGCCAGGTATGATGCCAGCAGTGACGAAGAGCACCTCTGATCTCTGCTGGCCCTGCAATTTCTCAAAAGGGAAGTTTTGGGTATATCCACCCTAATGTTAGAAGGGACACAATGCTTCAGACCAAGAGGCCTTCTACCCTGGTATCCCATCTCCAACAGCAGCCAAAAGCAGACGTCTACAGTAGGAAAAGAACAAGGAAAGCACATTTTCCCAGCCTCTAGCTGCGTTCACCTTAGGGGCTCTCCTGAGGCAGTTATTATTTCTGTGCATTTAGAACAAGGCAGCACTTCCATCAACTCACTCATTTTCCCCTTGAGACCACCTATACTCTTAACTTCAACAACAGTTTCAGAGATACAATCTAGAGGTTTTCCATAGAGAACTGGCAAGAGGAATTGGCTCCTTTTGCTGATCATGTACTTGGCTCCTAGAGCTTCACTAGATGTTCCCTCGCTCCTGCAACAAGAGCTGCAGAGTGAGGAGCTGATTGTCCTCCATGCCCTTCAAGGTTCTGCGGACTCTATCACACTCCCCCATTCAGTCACTTCTTTCCAGCAAGAAGACTGAATCAGCCCTCCTGTGATTTTTCTGATGGATACCTGCTTTGCTGCCCTTCTCTGAACCTTCTCCAGTTCCAACACATCCTGGGTTTGTGAGGAGGGAGACTTTCCTAGACTTCTAACCACTGACAGTCGAGGAAACAGGTGTGTTCCTTATGTTTTCTTTCCTTCCATCCGTACTGAACAGCCATAGCCTGTCCCTTATTGTCAAAAACATACCATCTGTACGCTGTATTTAAATGTTCCAAGTTAAAAACTCCAACGCAGGAAAAGATACTGTTTACAAAAGTGGGGCAAACAGAGAAGTAGAACCATCTCTAGAAGTAGAACAGCAGCCTTAACCTAAACTTCCATGTGTTCTTTCAGCATACACTTGTAAGCAAAGCTCACCTGAAAGTTAATAGTGTTTTCTCCACTCCCTGCCTAAATCTGGCTTTGGGTTGAAAAACCCTCTCTGAGAGGCAGACATTCACTCGGAAATAACCCCAGCACAGCTACTGGCAGCAATCCCTCTGATGAGTACAGAAATTGTACTTTTGTCCCTGAACATCAGCACTGACCCAGGACACCAAGCTTTTTGAGCTCAGTGGAGGAACTCCAGAGATGGCTATGCCCAGGCTCAGTACCCAACCCACTGCTCGGGTTCCCAGCCTGCCACATCCACACGGTACAACTCCTTCCTCCCTCCACAGTCTTCCCTCAAACAGAAGAGCACTAATTTTATTACAGAAACACATGCTCTCCCCCCTGCCCTTTCTCTCCTTGAGAGCCTTTTTTTCAGTGCAGGAGATGGATGGGTTTTAAGGGTGAATCAGGATGGTGCAGTGAATCAGGCTCCTTGCCACAGCCCATCCCGCTGACATAATGCTGCTGCACAGGTTCTCACCACTGCCACCGCCTACAGCAGCAATTCCTACCCAGTGAGAAACACAAGCAGTAAAAACTGAGACAGGAGGAAGCAGCAGCATCCAATTTCTGCCCTTCCCGAATGTCACCCTTAGTGAAAAACATACTGCAGAGTCCACAGGAAATGGTAAGGCAGAATCTGAGATGAATTATGCTTTCTTCTTTGTCTTCCCACCTGCCACTTCACTGTACCATACTGCTCCTACCCCTTGAGCCTGCACTAATACAAAACTAAGCCCAGTGATCAAAGAAGAAAAGGTAACAGTGAAAATATATCCCTAAACATTAATTAGGAACCACTTGGTCAATGCCACATTCCTGCTTGCAGTAAAGGAAGGCTGTCGGGACATTCAAAACTACCCGTGGGTATTGCTTCAGACTCCAAAGAAACTCCTTGTCAAGACAGTTCCAAGAACACAGCCATCGAAGTTCCTTCCTTGTCTCAGACTAAAGCCTACTCTGCACATCCCAGCAAGGCTACAAGAGAATCACTCCAGCCGAGCGAGCACATCCAGGTTGGTAAGTACATCTCAAAGCATGAGGCCCGCACTTACAGGCCATGCTAAAAATAGGGATTTCATTTTCACACTTGCTATCTTTTTAAATGATACTTTATTTACTGTAATAAACACTTAAAGCTACATGAATTCTTAGAGCAGCTTTTCTTCAAAGCAAGTTTAACTGACACCTGGTTAAAACTTTCACCATGATTGACATTTCATCTAGTATTGCTTTTTAGGATGTATTCACTACAAGTTCAGATTTATCCATTGCCAACACTTACATTCACTAACGATCAATTTTTCTATCACAGATAGTTTAGCTACCTTTTGAAAATAGCTTAGCAACCCACATACTAAGTTGCATTCTAACAAACAAAACATAACAATGCTATAACAGTATCAAAAGGAAATTTGGAACATGAAAAACCACTTACTTTCTCCTCCATCTTCTTTTTCTCCTCACTAGATTTGTTTGAAATTTGTTTTACAAATTCACTGAGTTGTAATTCCTTATTCTCAGCTGCTGCAATCTTTCGCTCAAGCTCCTCAAGGTGGGAGGCTGATCTTTCTGAAACGTGAGGTTGCAGTGATGTGCTCTCATACTGTGGTTGCTTACAAAAAGAAAGAAAATAATCATACAAATGAACGTACACATACCACCCTATACTTCAATAGCACAGCAGAAAACAAGTCCCGCATTTTTTTCCTCTGTCAGGAAGGGTGGGGTTTGATTGTTCAAACATTAGAATACAAAGCAACAGCACGTATTTCAGGAATCTGGAGAAAAAAAAACCATAAAGCTGCTGGACACATTTACTTTCACAAAACACATGCAAGTCCACTTTCCCCTCAGGTTTATGGAAGAGGTGCAACTTTTCTTCCAAAAGAAAACCCTGAAAATCCAAACAAAAAGCATTGTCAAAACAAATCCCTGCCACTGCATTATCATACCATTCCCTAAGAAAAGCACTCTATAAAATGGCTACGACTATATTAAAATAAGAGATGCTCCAATCTCAAGATCCTTCTAAACCAGAACATTAGTATTAGTCAAACCTTAGAGCTATCACACCTGCAGTGCAGAAGGGTGCAGGGACAAGTCTGAGACTAGGGCTACGATCAGAAGGCAGACCTTTTACTTTCTGTCCTCTCTACAAAAACCCTCCTCCATTTCCATTTCATGCAGTTCAATATTACTCTTCTACCTCCACTGCTCACAGACAAAGCACAAAATGGAAATCAACTGCATGTGGGATGAAAAAGGAGATGCATCCCATAAGGCTTTCAGTTTCAAGATTCTCTTAATAACATAAATTGGTGTCTCTAAAGAAATTATGCAGAGACTATTTTTAACTAGTAACATTCCTTCAGCAAAGAATTAAAAGAGATTAAAACCTCCATTAAAGGAGATTTGCATTTGTAAGTTAATCTTACAGTAGGCACACAAATGAAGCATAAATCCTAATACATCATAAACTTTTTTAACTCTTCAAATTAAGAAAGATGATTGCATCTGCTGCTTTATTTGAAGCGTATTATGGCGTACTAAGATATGTACAGTAAAATTTCAGTTTCTGCAGTATTTTTTTCCCCCAAAATCTTAATCTAGACAGAATTTTGTAGTATTTTATAGAAGAACGTTGGGAAGCACCAAAAACCCACATTCCTAGATGTCTGAAAAAGTTTCTGAATACCTAACTTCACACTAAGGCTCTGCTTGAACTTCTCTCCCCTCACACACAAACCAGATTCTCACCTGATGCACAGTTGTGTTATCTCAAGGACATAATTGATGTCATGCTGAAGTACACTAGCTGAGATCCTGGTGCAGTGTTTGTGACAGAAAAAGATAAGGTAATAAAAGAGGGACAGAAAAGCTATTTCTCTGCATATCTGCCTTAAACATTCTCTTTCTGCATTGCCTTTTAGATATGCTGAGGTCTGGAGATGGAACTTGTGTGCTACGACAGGGTGGCAGCCACAGTCCTCAAACTGATCTGCATTTTGTGGTTAGCCTACGCTACCTCATTCTTACACTCTCTGATATTTGTGCTAGTTACAGAACAATTAGGACAGATATGCCCAAAATACCACCACACATTCCCTTTCAGACTAAGTATTCCCTAGGAGTACTAATCCATATCCTTTTCCGGTGTCTTCTGCAAAGGTATTCCACCAGTCAGTTTGCCTTCTCACATCAATTCCTTCTATTCTATCGATACAATCTAACCCCTCCTTTGAGCAGTACAGTACCCCCTTCTACTCTTCCGAAAATCTTCCATCAGTTGTCTTCAGGTATTCTCTTAGCAAACCACTTCACCTCCTAATATCTCCCTGTATAATTGCGCTACATGCACGCTGTTAAACCCTTGTTCTTACAGTGCCACAATCCCTCATTCTTACCCCATTTTTATCAGGTTTCAAAACAAGTATTTACAAAATGTTAACATAACTTAGACTTCTGTGAATGTAAGGTAAACTGTAACACTTACAGGGTACTCTCCTGTATGCAATTTACAGTTATATGATTAAACAACCATCAATAATCACAAAAGCTCTACATTTTGGCCCGCAGTGAATTGTGAACATGCTTTCAGGTGTCAGTTACCAGGCAATGGAAAGCTTGGCTAAAAGAAAAACGTGCATCCTACCTGCAAATTAGCCATGTAAGGTTCTTCGCAGTTCACAAGATGGCTCAGTCTTGCGTGTTGAGCTCGTAATTCATTCTCCCTTATCTTCTGATGCAAATTGTTAATTTGCTGCTTTTGCCTGTAATACACGTATTTTATTTGGAGGAAAAAAAAAAGGAATGGAACAGAGATTAAAACAAACCCAGATCTTAAGACTTATGCTGAAGAATACTATAACAATGCTATTCACTTATCCTGGATCTACATTATCTGTGGGCTTTTTCCCACCACGGCCAGACTGCAATTAGTCTCGTTTACTACTAGAACTGGAATGTCATCACGATATGAGCTATTAAACTACAGTTACCATGTAACTTTCACTTAAGCATATTCCAAAGGGTCTGTGCTCAATTGTCAATAACACGCAAACCTTGTAGAAATATGACTTGAAAACTCTATAGATTTTGTGGGCGTTGAGGGAGGCTTCTGTTGTCACTTGCTCCTAGGACCAGAAGCATAAGCAGGAATAAGTATATAGAAAGCAGAATGAAAACAAACAAAACTCGCACCTTCGTTTTACTTGGGCGTCTGCTCGCCCCTCTCTCTTTGCCAGAGCTGACTTTTGACGCAGGTTAAAGAGATTTACAAGTGGAGCAGAAAGAACTTAAGAAGAAAAAGTCCTTATATAAGATAGTCAGCATGGCTTTCCTGCAAGGCCTTTCCTTTTACTTTGCTTAAGAATTTCTCAGTTAACTGCTTTACATAAGATATACCCTACCCCTAGGGTGAAATACCACAAGGCATACTAAACCAGAATTAACCTCTTACACCAATCACTTGGCCAGTGTACAGCAGAAACAGTATCACTATTATATCACTATTTAATTATATCAGAAATATATCACTATTTAAATCGTGACTGCATTTGAACTAGCATGACTGCAGGGCAAATACAAGCCAGGTCTCAGCCCCAGCCCACGTTACAGCCCCATGAGGTGTGCTGTGCTCTCCATGGAGCAATGGGCACCTCAATAACCCCCTCCACAATGGAGCTGTCAGCACCCATCAGAAACACATGTAGCAACCTTCTCAATAAACTTAAAATCAATTTTGTGCACTCCTTTAATTTCCCTTTTCCCCTTTTTTTTTATACGAGGAAATACGTGCACACAAGCATGAAATTGTTTCTCAAAGCTTCACTTCTAAGCATGTGGTATGACTAGCTTTTCTGGAAACAACGATGCTGAACCAAGATGACTAAACTCAATCTTAACAGGAGATAAACAGCAAATGCAGGTTAACTTCAAGGGAGAAGACCTGCCTAGGTACACACTGGAAAAGCAAATCCTCTAAAAGTACAAAAGAATATCAAAGTTGGTTTGCTTCCTTTAAATTTAGGGAGAGTTGTGTTTAGGAAGAGCATCTCAGAAATGTTATCATGAGCATACAAAATATTTATTATACAATCTATAAACTAACACAAAAGACGTTAAAAACGTTTACATTGAAAAGATGTCAACTGCAAATTTTAATAGGAAAAATAAGACGTGAAAACCCAATTAAAGGGGTACATTCTCCTAGCTAGTCATCAGCCAACTGTATCCAAATTATTTGGTTTACAAGATGAATTTAATATTTCAAAAATAGTGACTATATTAGAAGTTTAAACTTTAGTTAAACGTGTATAGCTTTAGTTAAAGCTATGAGGGTTTGAACTAGATGATCTTTAAAGTCCCAACCCAAATCATTCTATGATTTTGGAAGAAGTTGATCTGAAGATTAGGTAAAAGAATATGCTCTTATCTTGTAACAGACCTTATAAGAGCCCAAGAGTTTGTATAATCATATGAGAAAATATAAAGCCTTGATGACTCCTGTGTGTGCTTGGTCATAAATACCAAAATTATTTAGCATGAGTTGTTTTAACCTATGAACAGAAGTAATTTTTCATTTTTTAATCACCTTATTACTTACGAGTCAGATCTATTAAAATATCTTTGGCCCACATGATTTAGAATTATTTATCCATTTGTCACTTATCCCTCGAAGGCACTACATTATTTTCTGTTTGTGGCTGATTGTATCTTAGCAGTGCCTTCCTTCACAGGTAGGATTTCCACAGGCTGAACTAACACTACAGCCTGGAGTGGATGTTTTAAAGTATTTTTTAACTTCCAGTATTGTTGTTTGAACTACATTACCATATTTCCTTTCATAATCCTTTCCCTACCCTACCAAATCCCTGCAGGAAAAAAGGTGAGACAAATTAATCCGTGATGAAACAGAGCTGCGCTAGCACAGAGTGTAACTCGCTCGCTGCTTTTCACTCTGCAAAGCATGAAACTCTCCACCGTTATAAAACCTTGCCAACAAAACACACCGTACAAATGTTTTCAGGCTGTGTAGATCCTGCACAACCTCTTTGCATAACCGCCTCTCTGAAAATATCATTAACCTCATGGCACCCAGAAACAAAAATTCTGAAAACAGTCCAGCAGTCACAAGCAGAATAGAAGATAAGCACCATAGAAACATATTTACTATTTACATACAATCCTATAAGTCTTTGGAGACTTCATACCAGATGCATTTTATCACTGATGTTCTCATATGCTAAGGCAGTTTTAATCCTCTGTTAGCCCACAGCTGTTACTATTAATCCACTGCATAACCACAGGCTGTGAGCTTTATTTAAAGGGAGTGTAGAAAAGTTCAAGTGCTCTCAACAAACAGAGCTCACATACTGCAGTGGGAACACTGTCCCCAGAAGCCTCCCTATTACTAATTAATCATCCTAACACTTAAAAAAAAAAAAAAAAAAGGCAAGCCAAAACACAAGCCAAAAAGACAAAAAAACCCCAACAAGAGCAAAAACCTTCAGCATTTAGGTGCTTTCAAAATTCTGTTTATATACATGGCAACTGCCACTCTGGTTAGGCCCAAACCAGATATAATTCATTCTGAAACGGAGGGATTTTACCTTATAGGCAGCAACGCTACTCTCGCCTTGTATCAGTCGATAACCTCATGCTCATCCTCCACTCTTCCCTTCCTCTGATCAGCTGCTAACACACTCAAGTCTCCCCAAGGGTCCAAGACGTTTTAAAAAAAGATTAAATTCATTTTTAA
>KZ505782.1:814279-846892 GCA_002844005.1 Limosa lapponica baueri
CAATATCAATGATTGTATATCAAGTATTGTATCTTTTCTGAAAAGGTCATATGGACTGGATAAACAGTGCTTTTTGAGGAAAAATAAGATAATATTAAAATCTAATTTTATCTTAAAAAGGTTCACTGATTTATGACTATGGTTAATATTTCATATCCCATGCTCATTCATGAATATATGCCAGAAGCAATAAAAAACCCCTACAGAAAACATTTGAAAATTCTCTCAATTGTTGTGTCAAAAAGAACTGCCAAAGTACAACTGCTTACTGAAGCATATTGTAGGTTTGAAAGTTTTGAGGGAATAAAATTTGTCGCATCTGCAATTTCTAGTAAGTCAGTTCATTAAACCTATGCTTGTTCAAGGAAGTTACGCTAACGATGGCACTGCACTCCACTCAGAGGCAAGGAATGGCAAAGCTAAGTGTGGCTTGGATTAAGGTCTACCACCCATTTTTTAACATTTGCCATCGATTTAACAGTTGTCTTACTTCATTTTTCATGCACAGTGATCAATATTAACATTTAAAAATCCTAAATTGGTGACATTACCTTGGCTTTTTTTTTGTTTTTGTTTAGGCAGCAGTATAATAGAACTTAGGAAAGATATCAAGTCATGATTCTTCCTGTAAGTAATGTGCAGAGTCTCTAAGGGTTAATAAATCTAAAATTAATTTTGCCTGTGTCACTCAATCCAGACCAGATAACTTCAAAGTCATCTTTGGTGCTTACAGAATACCTTAGGATTGTCACATATTGTTCTGTATTACAGTTATCCACATGACTGGCTGAATTAACAGGCACCAGCAAAAAACTATTTCAGTGAAAGTCTCTCTTAGTCACACATGCCATGTCATGCAGTATAAAGTGACAACATCAGGAACTATCACTGTACTTTGTGTCATGAAATTTTTTCCTTTGCTTCTCCCACTACAGTGCAGAAGAATGTTTTTCTGTATCTACCTCAACACCATCACCCTACAGTCAAAAAAAGAGAAAGAACCAGTCCTTGATGCAGTTGGGATTAGATCTTATTTTTCAGAGCCAGAAAGTCTATCTCTACCCAAAAGAAATAACGCACAAGAGTTTTGACATGATAAACAGGAAATATATGACTTTATAAAGCAAAATCAATACATTTATTGAGCAAGTGAATTCTGTCTTTAAGACTAAACTATAAAAATGAAGATATTAAAAACAACTATTTAAATATGAACCCATATTAACTGAAAACATTTAGGAAGCCACCAGTGGTTTCTCTAGCAAAATTCTTCAGAGCAAGACCATTACTTCAATCTAGCACCTTTGTGAAGCCTCCACTCCAGAGGGCTGTGCTGCCATCCAGCGTGACCTGAACAGGCTGGAGAGCTGGGCAGAGAAGAACCTAATGAGGTTCAACAAGGGGAAGTGTAGGGTCCTGCACCTGGGGAGGAAGAACCCCAGGCACCAATATAGGTTAGGGGTGGATCTTCTGGGAAGTACCGCTGCAGAAAAGGATCTGGGAGTCCTGGTGGATGGCAGGCTCTCCATGAGCCAGCAATGTGCCCTTGTTGCCAAGAGGGCCAATGGAATCCTGGACTGCATAGGGAGTAGTGTGGCCAGCAGGTCGAGGGAGGTCATTCTCCCCCTCTACTCTGCACTGGTGAGGCCACAACTGGAATACTGTGTCCAGTTCTGGGCTCCCCAGTTCAAGAGGGACAGGGAACTACTGGAGAGAGTCCAACATAGGGCAACTAAGATGATTAAGGGATTAGAGCACCTCCCTTATGAGGAAAGGCTCAAAGAGCTGGGGCTCTTTAGCCTCGAGAAGAGAAGACTGAGGGGAAACCTCATCTATGTTTACAAGGTCCTAAAGGGTGGGTTGAAGGATGATGGAGCCGGACTCCTTTCAGTGGTTTCCAGCGATAGGACGAGGGGCAACAGGCAGAAGCTGGGACATAGGAAGTTCCACTCAAACATGAGGAAAAACTTCTTTATGGTGAGGATGACAGAGCACTGGAACAGGCTGCCCAGGGAGGTCGTGGAGTCCCTTTCTCTGGAGATTTTCAAGACCCGCCTGGATGCAGTCCTGAGTGTTGTGCGCTAGGCAATCCTGCTTTAGCAGGGGAGTTGGACTAGATGATCTCTAGAGGTCCCTTCCAACTCTGTCAAATCCGGGAATCCGTGAACGTCATAGTTTGCGCCGAAATTAGAAAGAATCCCTTCAACTTTGGTACAGTAAGTGACTATACAAGAAGTTAATTAAATATTAAGGCTCCTAGAATGCAAGGCAATGAGTTTCCCAAAATTAAGAACAGAGTATTATTTTGTCAATTAGATGCTAACAATAGCATGTTTTTTTTAAAAAAATCAAATACATTAAGTCCTCCTTAGCTGACTGACTGAGATGCTTTTCGCTTTGGAATATATCTAATCTTACGGAGTATATACATGCTGTACACACATAAGTAACAACCAATAAAATATTATTTTGTATTGTAACTGTATGCTTCAATTCGTCACTCTGAACAGATGAAAACAACAAAAAATATTTCTGTTTCTGATATCATGTTTCAGCCAATTTTAAAAAAAAGAATATGCTAAAAATACATCTTAGCACTTCCCAGAATAACAAGACACTTCACTCATTTATGAGCACATAGTGTTGACTACTCCAAACAGCTTTCTAAGCTGCTTTGAATGGTGTGGTAACACACAGGTGGTCCACATACATGTGAGTATTTTGTCTCCTAAGGACATCAAACCAAATAGTGAGAGCAAGATACACTTTTAGGACTCATACACAGAAAGTCATCCACAACTCCAAGTCCTCAACTTGAATCCTTCACAACTGCAAAATAAAATACCAGCTTGAAACACACAGCATTCTTTTCCATCTGCCCTAGAAAATACAACTATTTTTGTCGCCTGGCACCTCTTCCGAGAGTATCAGCCTTGGACTGAGAACATCTGTTCAGTCAAAACAGTATCCTTTGCACAGTGGCGTCCAAAGGTCCTCACTGGTTTGTCTTTTGACAAGGGCTTGGCCTTGACTTTCACAGCCTGGCAAGCCTTCAAGTCACTGCTGAGGCACAGCTCTCTGCTGGGGGAAAAGAAAATAATTTAAAAAAAAAACAACCTTTGCTGTACTAGCCTATATGCAAATATTTATTGCTGAACACACATTGCTGACTGATTCCATCATGTTTCTTAATAGCAGGAAAATAATTTTTCTCTGGAGTAGAGGGTAACTTGGATAACTTAGGCCAATGATGCCTGTGTTTTTTATTGTGCTAATTAAAATTATCTTCTCCAAACACACTTGTAGTTCAGCGTCTCAGCACACAGAGCAGCACAGCATTCCACGTAACATGCTGTATCGCAAAGTAAAGGTGGAGTGCAGAAGTGTCAAATAATAGCTAACATCAAAAAAGCAATGGATTTTTAAAGGCTGGGGTTTTTTTCTGAAAGTTGCAGTTTAAACAATTTAGCACTGTCTGTTCTACAAAAAGTAGTAGTAAAGTTTTCACAGCCCATTACTAACAGCTAGCAGAGCACCAAAAGTTACAGTAAGTGAATGATCCCTTTTGGCTAACTGCTTGCACTGCCCTACACTACCACACACTACCCCTCTGCAGGGCATTCATTATTCAGGAGAAAGAGCATTCCTTGCATCCAGAGCTAATCCAAGACAAAGAATCATCAAAAAACGACAGCAGGCGGACATACGGTTCCTTTTGTTTGACTGACAGTGGAGGAAATAAATATGAGTGTCCCCATGGGCTGTGCCTCAGGGACACAGCACTTGCCTTACCACCTCACTGGGCGATGAGGGAGAAAGAAGAGGTGGATGTGGCAGCAGCAAGGCCAAATGCACTATTATCACAGAGGTGATTCTTGGTCTTTGCTCCCCGGTGATGGGAAAAGGATTAGATCTGTAAAGGCAGAGCAGCGGTCACTGACGACCTCCCCGCCCTGGGTAAGGAATGAAGGATTTACCCATCCCTTCCTCCCCACCCAGATTTCGTCCTAACATCAGGCCAAGTGTTTCAGCTCACAATAGCTCCCTCAATCCAGACAATCTGGGAGGAACAGCAGCAAAACACGACAGGACTAGTGGCTCTCAGGCAGAAAAAGCAAGAGGAGGCTGCAATCATGGAATTGGGCCCTAATTTTAAATCACTTAAAAGTAAGGCAAGGAATCATTTCTATAGAAAGAGGCTGTGCCTGGCTGAAATGTGCTAGAAAGAAGAGCCACAAAGAAGTATTATAACAGATTCCCAGATGGGTAAAAACAAGGTTATGGACTGATTCAAGAAATCCTGACTTGGGGTGTGTGTATTTTACCACCACCTACTTACCACTCCACTCTGCTCCATCTTTGCCATTTAGGGAAGACTGTGTTTCTGCTCAGCAGGATATAATCACTACAATCCTTGGCAGCAACACCTAGGCTCTATCCCACTTTGCTATACTTCCACAAATCTCCAGCAGTCACAGGAGAGAGAGCAACCCTTGCACCTCTATTCCAGCTGTGGAATACATGGTGTTCCTTGCGGAATTTTTAATGAGAAGGATAACATAATTAAAATCAAAATTGAAACATCATCAAGTTGTGAGGTACTGAGAAATACAAATGTATCATAGAGAGGTTAGCATTGCCAACAGCAAGTGGTGGAACTCAGTAAGGGAAAAAAAATATCAAAAATGAGCAAGGCTTGGAAAAAATTCTCAAACACATCCTTTATACAGACATGCAGCCTGCAAAGTAATTAATGTAAGAGGCACCACAACTTACAGGGAGAATAAACTTGACAGGAGTTCACAATTTAATCTGCCTGAAAATCAGCTTAACACAAGTCTGGATTGCCTATATGTGATATGGCAGGGCACAGAGAAAGGGGGTGAGGGGAGGAGTAAGACAGTGACTTTAAATAGCTCTGGCATAAACCTAGGTGGAAGAACATGTTCAGTTCTAGTCACCGTACTACCAGAAAGTCACTGAAATGGTAGAACATGTCCAAAGAAGTGCAATCCTAATGGTTAAAAAGCTTAGAAAGAATAATACATGAATAAAGAGCTAAATATCACAAAGGATGAGGAGACATGAAATCAGCCAGCAAATACTTTGTTTCCTAGACTGAGAGCCCATACAAACCAAGGTTGATGGAATGAAAAATGAGATATGACAATTTGGCATAAGAGTATCAGAAGAAAAAACACAACAAAACAAAACAAAAAACCCAACTGAAAAGACGGGGGAAAGTAGCAAAAGCATCTCACAAACAAATGATTCCGATTTTAAGGTTTTAGGATCTACATTGAATAAAATGTACGAATGAAAGGGCAAGCTAGTGCTTACTTGATGACACATCAGGACTTCTTCTCAGTGTTAAACTATGCTGGGACCAAGTACCTGTGACTGAGGACAGAACTGACTACATTGTGCTGAGAGGCGAATCACAGTTATGCTTCAACCTCAGACTGAAAAACAAGATGAAAACTCATTTAAGAAAGAATTCACCTTAAAAATACATATAGCCGTAGTTGAACTACACGGATGCTACATGAAGGATTTCTACAGAATAAGCAGCCAGTGTGACAGATGCACTAATTGTTATCCCAGCTTGCAGTAGTCTAAATTAGTCTTGGTAATTTGGAGTCTCAAAATTGGCTAACAATACAAGGAAAGGACAATTCCTCCCCCGCCAACCCCGCCCTCACCATCTTCCTGTGGGTTTTTTGCCATTATAGAATGAGACCCGTTCAGTTTGGCATTGCAGTGTCACACAGGGCTTTACTAAGCAAGCACATGAAGGCCTTTGCTAGTGCACTAACCCCCTCCTCTTTGCAGCAAGTATTTAAAATTGTGATAATGAGTTGTTCTGTTGTGCAAGGGGGCGGGGGGCAACGTGCCTCTCTTCGATCAGATGGAACCGCATTATTGCATCTGTTGTATGCCTTTTTAAAGCTCTTCCAATAAAAAATTAGAATGTTAATGCTGACTATTTACAGACAACACCACTATCAGTGTATCTTTTAGACAGTGGAAAGCTTTCAAAAAGGACAAGAATAAACAGTAACAGCATTAGAAGGCCTCCTAAAAGCAGCACTCCCTCTAGCCATTACATTTTTTTTAAGAATGTTTGCCGAAGCCTCCTTCACAAATGAAATTCCCATCGCACACAAGGCATTACATGCCTATTAGAGGCCTCAAGGACTTGACCCACATAAGCCAGGGAGGAATCTGACTGTCCTACGAGTTACTGTTATTTGTACATTTACTTTTTCCCAGCACTGTTTATGCTGCAGCTGAGGCTTCTGAACTTTATCAAGGTCAGGTCTGATAACCATAGCAAGAGGAAGACATGAACCCTTAGCACAACAGCTCACAAATGAATTAAGACAAAAGCATAGCAAGTACATGGTTGCTGGGATACTAAGAGAGATGGGAGAAAACAAATGCCAGGGTCAGGTATGCTAGTCACCATGGAGGGGGTAAAAAGAAAAAAAAGTGGAAATTTGCTACTGGTGGCATAGTTACAGGGTTTTGAAAGCAACTGCATGGTCACTTAAACGTGGCATAAATTTACGCTGCCATCAAAGGGAGGGGGACTGTTCTCCTGCCCCTTCTCACCACTTGGAACATTCATACCTTTCAGCTCCCTCCTGACAGCTCTAGTCCTACACTCCCCCTCCATCCACACACGTGAAGGTTATTTGTATCTAGGTCAGACTCCTATCAGATTCATTGTACAAGGCCATGTGAAATCTAGCACTGGCACACACTGTTAAGTGGAAAAGCAGTGTACAAGACATCAAGTTTTGCAGTGGCACAGCTTTGTGCTGGATTAGTACGAACACACAACCCCAAGCTGAATTATCTCAATTCCAGACAGTGCCAAACCCTCCAAAAGTATCAGTTTGTGGACTGCATATTTTCTAAGCTTCTGAAAAAAATACTACCATGCAGTTGCTGTGACACTGTCAAGTTACCGGCCAAGACCTGGTGTTTAGATATGCACTCAGTTCAAGAAAAGGACCTTCCACATGAAAGTGGCATAAGAGAATAAAAATAAAAGCCTTCCACACTTTCTTATCTTTCAGAGTAGCCCTGCCTGGGCTGATTCTCCGAATTACGAGAGCGTGCACAGGCCCAGCAGCACAGCCCTAGCCTACAGTCAGAGACTGTATGCGTGAAAGATCTGTACATGCTCAGGATCTGCATCCAGCAGGAGTTCCTGAGGAAAACAGGAATATAACAGGGGATTAGTAAGGGAAGTGAACCAGAACACTGGCCACCACTTAACTGGCAAGGTTTGGTTCCCTCTAGCATCCTTGATGGTATTGTGCAAAAGCCCTAAACAACAAACTACGAAATCAATATATGAACTCTGAAAAGACTTTTCAGGATCCCTACGGATGCAGTTGTTACTGTACGAGTAAAGGATGGCCCCATCCCAAGAGGCTGCAGCCTCTGTGACTTTCTCATCTCTGCCACCTTAAGCTACTACGTTCTTACGGGGTGAAACCAGCACTCCCAGAGCTGCAGGCTGGATTATAGACCCTCTTCTGTTTATCCTCCCATGAACAATTACACTTCTCTTGCTTTTATGTGTTGTTATAACATTCCTTTATACTCCACGCACCACCAGTATTATTTTTGTCAGAAATCCTTTCCATTTATATTCTGGCAAATGTTATGAACACAAAACACTTCTAGGTGCCACTTAATATGACGTTAAAAGTAACAGTGCCTGGAATTTTCCACTGATAACAATTGGGTCTTTCCTAAGTATAGAAGCACTTGTTTTATTAAGTGTTCATTTTATCTTCCCATTACATTTAAAGTCAAATGTTCTTCACTAAATAAAAAAAAAAATCAAAAATCTGGAGATGAAAGGGAGCTTCTATAAGGAGAACAACTTTAACGTTTGTTTTTTTTTTTTCTTGAAGCTTTTAGTGAAAGCTTCACTGTTAAATTGATTTTCTTTTTTGTTTCCTATTCTGGCCTGGAAAGCAGCATGACCAAAAAGTGACTATAGTTATTCAAAGCCCACAAGAAGACCATTGATTTAAGTGCTGCTCAACTGTAGGACATACATTATTCACCACAAAATTTTATGAACTGTACAAGACAGACAGAAACAGATTAGAAAAAAGGAATAGTTGCGAAGACAAGATGAGCTGCAAATCAATCATGAATGGAAGCACCCCTAAAATTAAAATATCTCAGTCATTTGCACTCAGGCACCCTCAGCCAAGTTCTGATCATTTATAAAAACCTTTACGTTAAATGTACATTGCTAATACCTACAAATACCAGTTTAACTAAGGGTCAGTGTTTATTGCTCATTCAATACTTATTACTCCTGCTCAGGGCCAAAAAAGAGTGGATGCAAAACGTGATCTAGAAAGCAAGCAGAAAGGTATCTATTTTTTGCCAGCTTGCAGGAACTCTGCAAGAATGAGCAGAGCTGGACAGGAGCCCTTCTGTAACAAGAGGATAATGAAAAGAGAGTGCAACTGGGGTGAATATTAGAAAGGGGAAAAGAAAAAAAAAAAAAAGAATACTTGCTTTGCATTAATTGGAGAAGAAGATTTACAAGAACCCAAGAAGCACAGAGCATCAGATTCCCTTAACAATACATGCAAACATTGAAAGAGAGGTAACTCCCTTTGAATTTAACGTGAAGCGGGAACATACATTTGGGGAAAAATGATGCTCTGCAAATTCTTTATCAAGGGGCCCAATTTTTCAAATGGAGGATCTTTAGATTCTGCAAAGGGTGTTGGTCCCTGAAGCAGAAAACTGGGCTTCTCCTCCTCTGCATTTCATTTGTTTAAGTTTTTCATGACTTTATAAGAAATGTGAGCTGTAAGTGTAATATTCAGCAGGTTTAACTGAAGTTAAAAAGAAAGAAAAAAATCCCACAAAAGTAAAGCAGAAATGTTCAATATATTTATATGACAACAAATCCAAGTATTCACAAAAGCATACTTTATTTACAAATGGCAATCCAGAATCGGTCTCTCAGAGCACTTGCAGGAAGAATGGAGTCCAGCCAAATTAATGGAACCTCTGCATTTCCAGTTTTGCAGATGCAACTTCTGTACATGTTACAACTGACAGCACATGGGGAGGGAGTGATTAGGTAATAAACTGTTTTCCACTCCCTTTTAGGCTGATAAAGCAGAAACAAAGAACACACACACACAATTCTCTTCCCTCCCCACTCCCGCCCCCTTTCTTCTTCTCCAGCTCTCCATTACCATGAACACAGTTTAAAAAAAGACGAGGAAAAAAGACAAGAATATTCTATGGACAGCACAAGTAAGGGATTCACAAGTAAGGGATTTAGTAAAGCCACCTTACTGGAGATTGGAAGACAAAAACAAGTTCTCAACAAAAACAGCCTCATGCAGAGATAATAGAGTCTATGGATGTCAGAGCTCTGCACAATATGAGCACATTACTCATTTATGTTTGTTCGTGACTACCTTGAAAAACTTCAGTAGATGGAAAATATTAGAGGCATGCTCATGTTTTCTGCCCCCACTGCAGGAATTCTCCCTTGGAGGAACTAGCTGTGTTTCACCCAGCAAACCAACCAGGATGGCACATGGACCTATCGTGGAAAGATTTCCATTGCTTCGAGCAGGAAAACTACCACCATCCCTGTACAGCATCACAGACGTCACATTATCATCATGTAAACAACAATTACTCAGTCTCTTGCCCCAGAATTTTGGGAAAAAAATAATACATTTTTTTAACTCTCATGGAGACACCATGTACCTGAGTGACTTTCTAAATTTCAGAGGGAATTACAGAGGCTTTGCACCTCTGACAAACCAGGTCTTGAAATCTCAAAATTCAGACGTTTGAAAATCCTGGCCTGAAACCTCTGCGTCAAACAGAAGAACAAACACAAGAACTGCAGCCAGTTTAACACTGGACTGTCTGTGAAACTGGGAACCACACAAGCAGGGAAGGTAGACACACAATTTGTGTGTGGAATAAGTGACAGATATTTAAACTGTTTGGCTTCAATCCAGATTACGAACCTTTCCCACTTGAGTTTATGAGGGGTACTTGAAACGCACTTGTCTCTAACAAAAGCAGCAGTATGATGTAAGGGTGCTTTTGAACATCCGTGTCAGTGTGTGAAGGTGTTTTCCTTCCTTCGGAGATAAACCGGGGGGGAGCCCTAGCACCTTCTTAATATAAGCAGAAAGAGTAGAAAAAGTTCATGCTAAAAAATAAATATCACTTCCATCATCAGCAATTAGTACTTTTCACTTGTAGGTCTCAAACTATCTTAAAAAGAAACTAGTCATATAACTCTCATTCTACAGAAAGGAAACTGAGACAAGAGCATGGACAATTTGTCCAAGGCTCTCCAAAGAACACCAAAACACAGCACATTCTCTAGTGCTGTGTTTTGAAACCATTTTGTAAGCAAAATATTGGTTTTAACAGACACAAATGAGACTATCCCTGCCTAAAGAAAAATAAACATACGTTGAATGATGTTTTTGATTGTATTAAAAAAGAAAAACAAGGTCTTATCCATCCAGAACATCCTTGGAGCCAAAATGTAGATAAAGCTGCATATTCTGTTCGACAGGATCTGAATCTATTTTTCACCATGCTAGAAAAAGTCACACACAGAGACAGACCTCCTAATGCTCCAGCTGGAGACTCCCTTTTGTGTCCAATGCTGAGAGAATGAGAGGGGAAAATGATTCCCAGTGTACTGATGAGCCACTCAGCTAAAAGGGGCATCTGCAGCAAACCCTTCCTAGTACACTGTCTAATAATACGTCAATAACACCAAATATTTGGAAAGAACCAAAAGCTAAGTAACAACTAGCTCAGAGCTGTATGTACACTTCTACCTAGTTTCTCTGTGACTGAAGCTCAAAATAGCCTTCTTAGAGTCTTTGAAATAAAAGAAAAAAAAAAATAAATCAAAAGAAACCTGTGCAAATCTGGTAACTCAGATTCAGAATCATCATTTTCCAAATTCCAGTCCATTGCTACTTCCATTAAGGTATACTCCACCCACTGGTCAAATTCAAAAGGCTTGCTGATTCTCAATTCACCTTCCTGCGCTGTCATCACTAAGGTGTTTTAGATGAATGGGAATCTGCCAAATCCTTCACAGATGGAAAGAAGCACCAGGAAGCTCAGGTGGTCTGTAAGGACTTCAGGACTTACAGAGGACTTACACAAACTCCTCTATAGTTTTGCCTTTGTAGTTCTACACACTGAAAAAGTCATATTGAATATTCAAGCTGGTGTGGTTTTCAGCTATATAAACCCTATAAGCATATTCAAAGACCCTTTTTACACTGAAATGCCCCCTTTTTTTCTTTCCCTTCCCCTCATCAAGCTCATACTCTGTTCACAGTGGCAGCTAACACATTAAACTAATCAAGTATAACAGTATATCTTTAATCTGTATGCTTCTTAATCTACACAGGAGTTACTGCAGTTTGAAGAGTTTAAAATTTAATGTAAATTCTGCTGTTTATTGCAAGAACGACCCCTCCTCCCCCCATGCATTTAGTATCTTAAAACTAGTACTAATCCAATAAAACATGAATTAGGACAGTATTTTAACACAAAAGAAGGAGGCTCATCTAGAAGGTGACAAAGTTCATGTTTCAGAATTAACTGCCTTTGTTTTCATTTTCTAATTCAGAGATGTCAATACTATTTTTATACCAAATACTCATATAACCAATGGATACAAAGGACTGTATTTCAAAACCACAGGACCAATTAATTTTCACTAGAGGCCACAAAAAAAAAAAGAAGTGGATTAAAGCAATGTTTCTATTTTGGCACATTTTACAACAGAAAGAAACCAACAATAAGCAAAACGAAAAACCAACCCAAAATTTGGGATCTTAATTTTCTGGGGTGCTAGGAGTGAAACATAATTTTATTTTTAAAATAAAGGATTTTTTTCCTGTATATGTAATTGGGAAACAGCACTTCATTTCCAAAGAGGGAAAAGACATTCTGCTATTTAAATAAACCTCAGTGATTTTTGATGAAGTAAAAAAAAAAATACCTCAGTGTTTTAGTTACGAATTGCATGTAATAAGGAAAGGAAGTGATAAATATCTGACATTCACCATGGGAATTGTGCTAGTCTTATTTATAGACTCTCCATCCCCCCCTTCCCCACCCCTCCCACACAAAAAAAAAAAGGTAGGGCAATGGGCAGAAGAAATAGGTAAAAAAACCCGCCATTCTTAACATCAACCAAGAGAAAGAAATGTGTTTCTGGTTCACCTTTCCCATATGTACGTGTCAAAGTAGGGCCAACTAAAACTTAGTCTGAAGACCCTTTAAAATTCTGATCTGCACAATCACCATGGTGATCTGAATGAAGCTCCCAGCAAGAACATCCCAGCAAGATGCTGAAGCCACTGGTCTACAAGCTCCAGCTCCACACTACAAGAGGGTGGTCACTCTGCACAGGAGAATCCTTCAGCTTCTAAATGCTGCCAATGTGTTCAACGTTTGGGCAATGTTTATGCATTTCTGTTAGAACAACCTTCAGCCGAAGATAGGCAGCAGCTAAATCTAAACCCCAATCGTTTCTCCTCCATTCTGCAGTTACTGTTTAAGTGGAGATAATCCAGCACCACCACTTGGCAACTGGAACATGGTCTTCCAACTTTATCTCTCCTTCATATGCCTTTGTCCCGCCGTTCATCCGTCACTCATAACATGTCAAATAACACAACTAATCTCTGTGCTTCCCAGAACAGTTTATCTCAAAGACACTCAACACAGTTTCTTAGGTATAAGGATCTCAGCACACCACCTAAAGCACATTGTTCAGCTTAACCAATTGAGGACACCAGTAAACACCTAAACACAATTCTCCCAGGCATTTCATAGAAATAAAAAAACCTTCCACTGTAATGAAGATCACCGCACTTCCTATTCTGTATCATGTTGCTCTTTTGAAGACACTTTGCACCACTGCAATTAATTGCTATTATTCAATTATTTGACCTTCATTAATCTAGTAAAAAAAGTACACTTCACTGATACAAAAGCAACCTGGTATTTGAAAGAGCATGGCTTTTTGTGCTGTCAATATTTTATTGCAAAATAAAAAAGCTACATGTGTCAAGCCTGTGCTGACTGCGTTGCCTCCAAGTGAAATTAGTGCTCCCTATGGGGGTATGGAAGAGGAAGGACACTGTGGATTTTCAGAGCAAGAGCCAGGCAAAATTTCACGTTCCCCTACTTCTCTCCTAACATTGGGTCAAAGCATTGAAGACAATAAACAGGCGTTACACTTCTGAGCCCTGTGATCTACTTTAATGGTTAAAAGTTCATGCCAGTAACAGCGACTGAAATGAAAACATTCAAGCTGACCTTTCCAAAAATGTCTTTGGTTAGTAACAAATCAGATGACTAGTCCTGCCAGAGCCTTCAGCATTCCCAAAATGAGAAATATTTCAGCCCAAGTTGTATAGTTTTCTATTAATTTATTTTGTACGTTTTTTTTAATCACTTCGCAATGGTACGCTTCACAAGTTACAGCTTCAAAAAGTAAGTTCACCTTGTTTATAATTAAGAACAAAATGTGAAGATCAAACTAATTTAATGACTGTCCAATGCTTAGGAAAAGTAAATACTTCTTGTCCCAGAGGAGAGTAACACGACACAAAGCCTAGATTTCTCAGCAGAGCTGCCTCCTACAACGCTGAACAGAGACTGTGAGTCTGACTATAGAAGCAGGAAAATCTGCAGCCTCAAAAAGGCAACTTTGTTCACATACATCCAAAAAACATTGAGATTCCAGTGAGTGAGATTCGCTGAAGTCAGATAAGCGTTCCAGAAGGCATGAGGTAAAATATACAAACACGTGGGTCATAAATCTATCAAATTCAAGCAAAAAAACTCAAAGGCTTAACAAAATGTTACTGTCTCCAAATTGATTAGGCTATCTCCTTACCTGGTGTAAATCTGGAACGCTGTTCACACCAGCTGAAAATATTGCTTTTCCTGTATTTTTAGGAGGAAGGAAAAAACTCCCGTCTCCCTTTAGGTTATGTTAGACCTGCACTACAAGTGTAATTGAAGGATACATTAGCTGGGTCCTTTCCCTTAGCACAGATCAGCAAAAAGTGTCTCGAAAGCCACATTTGCTGATACCTGGATGGCTACAAGCAATTACACGCGCTGCAGGAGACATCAGAATCAGGCCAGAAAAAACTGGTTACAAAAAGGAAAGACCTCATTTTAATGTTCAGCTTCAATACCAAAGCTATTCTGTTCCACCTACACACACAAACTGGTGCACATCTGTTGGAACATCCACTTCTCCCTTCTTGTTTTTAGTCACTTTTAAACCAAACGTGTGAAACACAAGAACCTTAGCAGTGAGGTATCAGAGAGGTAAACTGGCAGTAGAAAGAAAACTGCAGCAGCACCTTGAAATAATGCACTAGCCCGAGTACTCAGACGTACTCCTGAATTTCTTTACTTGTATATTATAAATAATTGGGCTTGGATAGCGGTTCATTTCTATGCCGAGTCGTGGATTATTAACAGAGCAGATACTGACATTTCAAACTCTTTACACAGATTTTACAGGTGGCCAGCACATGAAAGGCAAAAATAGTCCAGGAAATCATTGTCAATGTGAATAAAAGTATATTATTATTATTATTTAAATAAAGGAGCTGGTCTGTTGAAGTATAACATGTCTCTTTTTGGACATTATCCCAAACATCAACCGGATCTCTGAATAAATTTATAAGAAGAAACATGCTCTGATGGCAGATTTCTAATCCCACTGGAGAAAGCCCAGATCATCTCCATTTAAGGTCAAGCAAGCAACAGCTGCACATTTTTGTTCCCCAGAACAAAATAAAGCAGACCAGAACCTCCAACACAGATTCCTTTTTTAAAGCTCTCCCTTTCTGATATCCACGGGTGTCTGGACCCGTTCACCCAGGGGCAAATCAAACAGTACAACGATGCACCCATATATACTGTCTGTACTTGTCAGACTGACATGTCCCATGGGCAGCACTTGGGCATCTGCCTCAGAATCCCACCAAAATCCCTGTGATTACACAGGGGAGTGATTCTAAACTGAACTAGAAAAATGTTCTCAAGAGAGGGCACCCAAACAAGCTTGTTGTCAGAGAAACAGCATCAACACAAGATCTACAACATCCACATGGTCTGATTTTGTGTACGTTATTTTTATTTAATTTTTACGTTATTTTTATTAATTTTATTTAATATATTTTCCATCTTAAAATTTCTTGAGTTAGACATATGTAGAAGGCATGCATTATATTTCTGATGAGATACTACTGTTTTTATTAATGCCTTGCTTATTTAAGTATCATTCATTAAAAAGACGACTAAGCTATGACTGCGTCAGCAGCTCACAAACAAAATCAGCATTCTTTTAAGACATCTCATTTCTAAAAAGCTCCTAAATGATTTTGAGGTCCAAATCACTAACAATAAAAGCAGAGAATTTGGGGCAGAGGAACTAAATAACACGAGCATTTTACAGTGACTTGGTAAAAGGGAGGAACCCACATCGCAACAACTGCAGTGCTGGGTGTGAGACTTTAATAACAAAGTACAGAGGTGAATTTCAATAGTAAAAGTTTCACATTACATCTTACAAAAAGCAAGCAATGCAACGATAGCAGTACTTTTGCTGGATGACAACATGTAATAAGAACATGAAACTTCCCTCATAAAAAGGCCAAACATAGTTTGCTTGACTGCAATAGATTTATAATGCCATTATAAGTAAATTATGAAACCCTTTGCACTGGTAAAGAACTACCACTCCTCACTGTGGAGATATTCAATTAACTTTAACTGATGTATGTGACCCTAAATTTCCTGGGTTTGATATTAAAGGATAACACAAAGCAGGGAGATTTATTATATTAGAACTGAGTTTCTAACTTCAACTATGTTATAGCCAACTTTGCAGAAGATCTAAACCTTATTTACAAAAATAACAATAGAGCTCAATTTGAAACAAGGTGGCACATCACCTCCAAGGTCTTTTTTTCCTCTGTTTGCAGCATGTGTCACAGCAGGGCTTATAGGGGATGAAAAAAACCAAACTAAACAAAACCCCCCACCATGTCTGGTTTCCTGCTCGAAGCCAAGCACTAATCTATGCTAAACAATTGCTCTCAGAACTGGATCTCTAAGTGTTCAGAGTTAGGCTGAGCTTCTGCATTTTTGCCTGCAATTTCCAAATCGGGCAAAGGCACGTGTGTCAGTAGCATCCACGTATGAAGCCTGATGTTGGATGCTCACACGCTCAACAGTTCAGTCCTTTCACATCCAGTAAATCCTCCACTTCCCGGATGCACAAAACCTACTCCATATATGCACTGTGGTCTCATTTGTCATTTCCCAACACAGGATGATACATGTAAGATAACCTGCAAAGTAGCATCCAGCTGTTAGTCCTACCCAAACACACAGAAGGGGTCCTCAAAAATCACTTGGATAGTTTCCAGCCACAAAAAGAGGGAGGAGGAGAAAAAGGGTGTGCGTGTCTTTTAAAGGAAAGGTAAATACTTCAAATTACATAGGAATGATAAATATCAAAGATTAACTTATATATGCTGGATTTTATTTGGGGAAAAAAAATTCCTCTAACCCATAAATTAACTTGAAAGGTTGGTACAGGCTTGAAATACGGAAAAATTACTTCAGTTCAAGCATTGTCAGAAGAAAGATGATACTGGACAGCACACACCATACACAGCGGGTATTCAGCTTACAGTGTAACAGAATTTTCAAAACTATACATGCTGAAAGTGTAGTTTAAGAAACCGCTTGTACAAAAGAAAATCATTCCAAGTCTAAAGCTCATGTGAAATGTGATCACCCCCACAAGAGATTTAGGGTTTTTATGATGAATAAACATCGCTGTAGCAAGAGTAACACATCCAAAAAGCAGGTCCCTGAACAAATTCCCATTTAAGTTCTTGTTTAAGAAAAGTCAGGGTGTAAGCAAGCAGCTCCCTTTGCTGCCCCACTGAAGAGTGCTGCTTCCCAGATTCCCTCATGCTGTGGCTGCGCAGGTGGTCTCCCTGGCACACAGCTCCCTTCGTGAGAGGAAAGATGTTGCCCGTGTTTAATACATTACTGCTGTGAATAAGTTTAGAGGAGCAACTGCCTGTGTCAGAAGGCAGAAATGGGACCAATCACAATTTGTGAGCTGCTGAATGACACCGGGAGTCCTGCCTCTGAAACTTTTGTTATTTTTTCCCCTCAACCTAGTTCAATTGTTCCCACAACTTGGTCACAGACTCGGACAAGTTGCCAGAGATCTACAGACACTTCCCACAGCCCCGAGCAGGCTCCTCTCTGCTTCACTAACAGTCACACCAGAGGTAAGGGACCTCTCTTCTTTTATGCTTTTAATTCTTACAGCAAAGCACTCCAGGGGTAGTTTTCTACAAAAACTCCTCTACTCAAATTAACAGCTGGTTATTATTGTTTATCAAAAAATATGGAAATGTAGGCATTACAGCTCTGTGTCAAAAATATAATGCTGGGGGGGATGTCCTTTAGGGACAATAAAGGCAACTGAGATTTTTCTACACACTGGTGGGACACCAGTTGTCCTTGGGTAGGATGATTTATACAGGTAGCATTACACCAGAAGGTGAGAAGCTTTCATCATTTTCCTCAGACCTTTGTCTTTCCTTTCAAATTTAATATGTTTAGGTTTGGGGTTTTTTAATACAAAATCCAAAGACAGTAATTAACTTTAAGTTTTGTAGACACTCCTGTTTCCCCAAAGCTGCCTATCCACAGCCCAGTAAAAGTAAAGCTCTTTCACCATTTAATTCAGAAAAGCATTATTCTGATTAGTATTAGAAGTATTAGAACTGAAATTATATTCTGTTACTTAAACTGCAGCTCAAGCTACAGAATTCATATCGTATTTTTTGCTATGAATTCCTTTAAAGGTTTATTTTCTCCAGACGGTCACTGCAACTGCCAAACTTGTCCTAGAACGCTTCTAATAACAGATAAATAATTTAGCTAGAATTTCTACCATCACGAACTGAATTTTGGATGCAGAAAATAATCCATTTATTTCCAACTAAGGGAAGTGCATACACACTGTAGAACAAAACACAACCTCAGCTTTAAAAATCACTGCAAACAAAAAAAAGAGTGCATCTTAAACAGAAACGTGTCACATAAAGGACATTTTAATATTTAGACATACAAATATTTTAAAATTAACATGATTCATGAATATGTAGGTCTCTAAGGAATTTATCCTCCTTACATTCACATTCTCCTCTTCTATCAGTTCACACCTTACTACTGATATCTACTTAAGGTTCTGGTTTTAGAAAAGACAGACTTAATATAGACCTTAATTTTGTGAGGCGTGTTTTCCCTGCTACCAAACAGGCACACCTAATTCCTTTCCCTATTACTGACTGGTACGCATCAGGCAAAAATATATGCTTGGTTTTGTGCTCAGCAGCCTTGTGCCACTCTTGAATAGACAAGTACTGGAAGTGTCTGGATGCCCTGTTACTCCTAAGGCAAACACCCTGTTATGAAGTTCTCTAGATGCTGTTCCCAGTAGGCAGAATGAGCACTTCGGATCTCCCAGTGTCTTCAAACCAATGCCTACAATGAGCAAGAAGATTCTGAGAGACAGACAGATATTTTTTTTTCAAGGCTAAAGAAACATAAAATGTAGTTTCAAGTGAAGACAGGAGTTTGGGTTTATTTTACCACACAGAAAATCTTTCTCTCCTAACGCATACACTGCATACACGCATCTTTAAACATACAGAGTTTATGCATATACACACACAGATTGAGCATACACATAGAAACTTAACTGCTGGAGGCAGCTCTTTACTGGAATGCATCCATAGCTACAGCAGGTTGGACGCCTGTTCATCTTAATTCTATTCCGTCACAGAGTTAGGTGATTTCAAGTAGATGACAGTGTGGTTCAGCTTCTAAGTTAAATCTAAAAATTTCACACCGATAACGTCCCATGTCACAGACATCCAAACCCCGAGTAACAACAGCCGACAGTCATGACAGAAGCATGTACTACAGAGCAGGTGATAAATGTTACAAATCAGATGTGAAAGACTGCATTTAATTTAAAGCAAATAACAATTTTCTGGCTCTTTTTTACCACTCATTTGTCAAGACAACTTGCTATTTGTATTTAGATTCAGATTTATGTATATACCATAATTCTATTTGAAAAAGTTGCATTTATTTCTCACCCTCTGAAGAGGTTAGGAATATAGTGCCTTCATTGTACAATATGAAACTCACTTCGTTTGTAATCAGTTTGCGTAAAGGTGATTTTCACTGTTTTTTTCAGACTATCAGCAAACAAAAATGTATGGGATACACCTACACAGTTACAAGAGCAGCTTTTTATTTGCTTTAAGAATAATTTGATTTAGGAACAGAAAAGTACCCCAACTGGAGAAACAAAAATCCCACAGGAAAGTAATGTTATGTTCCCTAGACTACAAAACACTTTAGAGCTGGAAGATTTCTTTTGCTTTCTAGAGATTGATACATGGCTTCAGAGGACTTTCCTGGCACCAAGTTACTTCTAAGAAGCTGAATTTATCCACTATATTCTTAAAGAATGCCATGTCATTGTGTCCTGAGCTGCTAAAAAGGTCAAAAACACAACTTGCAACATCCCCTTCTACTCCTACCTTTTATACATACCAGATGTATCTCAATTTTTACTTCAGTTCAAATTGAACTAACCCCATTTCCTATTAATAAGTAGTGTCATATGAACCACCAGAACTCAAAACCGCACTTGAAACTACAAGGTGTTAGGTACTCAGTGCACGCACTGGAGGAAGGAGTGAATTTCCTAAAATAAAGTTACTACCTAAAAGGCCAATCATACCAACGGATGGGAGAAGGTATACGGTTATCATATCCCTTGTTTTGCTGAGGGGAACAGCTGAGTTCGGAGGCTGAAGCACCTGCCCCAGGCCCCGCTGCTTGGTCCAGAGTTCCAAACTCACCCAAAACATTAGCTCCCAGGCTACTCTAACGGATCACCACATAGAAAAAAGTCCCAGTTACCCACAAGGTACGTGGATAACTTCCAAGGATCAAAATGCCAAATCGGGCATGTTCAACTATTCATCAGTGTTAATTTCTTTGCATTTACACCTGTCACATTCTCATAGACTTGAAATCCAGGTAAAGGCTCTTACTGGCCATCTTGCTTCTAAAACACTGAGAACATCAAAGCTAATCAAAAGGAAGACTGTAAGAGGAATGAATTAATAAGAGAGGGAGAGAAAAAAAGAATTCAAATTAAAGTGTGAACCTTCCCCTGTGTTCTTCCAAACACATGAAAAATATTAACACTTCAGTAAAAAACAGGATAAAATTAGTTTGCTTTTCCTGTTACCAGCACTTCTCAAACTCTGGGAGCTGGTATGTTGCTTCTTCCCCCATCCGAAGGAAATGTTTTCTGCGTGTGACTGAAAAAAAGACGTTATATGCCACAAGTCAGTCTCTAGCTCGCTTGCATGACAATGTATTCCAGCTGCAGTTTTCTCTTTCCCCTTGCACAATTCCTTGCTCTTTTCCACACTCCCCCTCTCTTCCTCTGTTCCTTTTCTTTTTCTACTTTCCTCCCTCAATCTGTCCTCTCCTGCACTTGGCTAATACCCTTAATACCCTTCCTCACTGACATAACTACCTAGTGCAACTCGCAGCCTAAAATCAGAATAAGCAACAGAATTCTGCACCCCCAGCACAGGTAGACACAAAATCCAGCTGCTGAAGTAAATCCTAGCAAGTCCTTTTTTTAAAAAAGAACAAAAATAAAAAATTATGACATACCTTCGTAAATCACTTCTGTGATTGAAAATCTGTAAGCAAGTTTGGTTTTATCATTGGAAACTTTTACTTACTGAACTACATTGGCAGCAGTGAGACCCTCTAGAGGTCCCTAGAATTAATTCAGATTGCTTCCCTCTTTGCTCCCTTCTCACCCCTCATCTTCCTCATATGAAAAAGGAGGATTTTCAGACTTGGAGGTCTCAACTGCTGTGACTCCACACTGCCAATGAGGAGGTATTTTACAGCAGGGTTCAAAAAAAAGCAATGCAACTTGGAATAAGATATATACATTAACACAAGACAGCCAAGCATGCCTACATATCAATTGCAGCTGCTGTGCACAGGCACAGCTTTAGAACTCTGCAATGTCTTCTCCTATGGGGGCCACAGAATCCACAGACAATGGTGACAAAGAGCTCCAGGTTCAATTTAACTCACAACGTTTAGTCCTGCGTGCAGGGTTCTTCTTTGCTCTGGCACTATATACACAAATCTTTAAACTTACCTCCTCTGAACATGCAGAGAATGCCTCTTCCTGCCTGGGAGTGTGACAGTGCTCACACAAACAGCTACAGGAATTTCTTAGGCCAGGTAATTTTTGGTAACAGTTCTAAACACGTACTAGACCAAGGATCACATACCTCGATGGTACTTTTTGCATCACTATGCTTATGGTTATTAAGACATTTCTTTTCAATGGATGAAAATGAATTACTAGGTTTTGGGGCCATCTCATAAAAATCTATGCAATAGACTGTTATGCAATATTACTTTTTAACAATGCCTTTTCAGGGCTTCACTTGGTCGTATGGGAGAGCAACAAATCAAATATGTCAAACCTCTTCTATTCCACTGATATCACCGCTGCATTTAGTAAACATATGACAGGAAACAGGCTGTGTCTAAAATTGCTGTGGCATTTCCAAAGGAGCCAAATTTATCCCGTGTGACTTCAATGGAGTCAATGCAGTTGCACCAGGAACGAGCGTGGCCCACAGTTTTCACTTTGGTCACACACCTCCTCTCATTGTGAAGGACACCCAGGAACAAAGATAAAAATAACCTAATACAAATCAGGGCAACAGTCACATGTCAGTGGAGAAAGAAGCAATAATTGTGATCAGAGACTCATTCCAGGGCACCAGGTATAGGGGACCCACTATACAGTAACTGATGTACAGCGTCACCCATGTGAATGCTTCCTGCAGACCCGTGCTGTGCGTAAGACAAGCCTTTCACATCCATTAACAGGACTGGATTGAACACACGACTAAAGCGTTGCAGCCAGCAGCTTCTTTTGTGCAATACTTGGTCTTGTCACACATGAGTGCAACACTGGCTTTTAAAAAAATAATCAACTATACCTTGCCCTTCTGTTGCACTTTCCTTTCAAGAAGTGGTGTGTACATGCATAATAATTCTTAATACTGACCTAAAACACAGTCAGGGGTCTAAACAGCAGAGAACGGCTACTATTTGTGGCAATGATCAGCCCTCATTTCAGTGTAATTATTTTTCAGGCTGTCCATTTTGACCTTGCCAGCCACCCATACGCAGCTGTGTTACTGAAACCTGTTTCTCTTTATGCACACTTTAGGTGGGTGACAGCACCATGGAGGATTAACAAGCAAGGTATGTGTTTATTAGTTGAAGTCATGCACTTGTAAAGAAAAACTTGTTGAAATACAGACACAGAATTTGCTTCCTTTGCTTTTAAGGTTCTTGCACAGACAGGCTTAGTACATAAAACAATGTGTAGGTGTTTTTAAAATTTCCAGTCCCATATAAGCTTTTAAATCAAGAAAACCAGGTTACTCTATTTTGACCTTTCCTGATCCCTTCTCTACATCATTTTCTAGCCATAAAAGTTACACATTTTAACTTACACTATCTTCCTTTTTAAAATATCCTTTCTTATCGCCTGTCTCGTAACGTATGTTCAAACAGCTAATGTCAGTGTGACAGCTCGACTGAGCCTTCTGACCTACTGCCTTCTCCCTCAGAAACATCCCTCATCCATTTCAAAGGGAAGAATAATTTTTTTCCCTTCCCAAGAGATCTCACCATCCCTCCTCACCTGTGTTGACCTTGCATTTAAGATGCCCAACCAGCTAATATTGCCTTTTACAGAAGCACTTCAGAGCCCCAGGTCCTGCCCCTCGAGTCATGCAATTGAAACCTATGCAGCAACACAGCAGTGCAGCTGCTCGCCTATCTGCAGCAGATCTACTGCTGTACATAGAAACGGACTTATTGTGCATCTACGCAGGTAAAAACTTTTGCTGCCCCAGCCCTCCTGAGGGCAGCCAGGAAGAAGACAAACCTGTTGCTGCAGCAGGTCACGCACAACCCAAAGCCCACCGGTTGAACACACCCTGCATTACAAACGGACATAGGGAGCTGTGATGAAGTCATTCTCAGGAAATACTGTTCTCTGGGCAGTGCCCATCACACACGCTAGTTACACAAGCTTCTCTGTACTAGCATAAATCCATTAGTGGTTCACCTACCATGCCTTGTCTAGAAGAGGACAAACAGCCTAATGCACCCCGGCCTGTACTGGGCTGGGAGAATGAATGTGCCACCAGCCAAGCACGTGAGAATTCCTGTGTGTGTCTTGCTTTTACTGCACTTGGGACAGACGGTGACCAGCAAAGAGCTAAGCAGAATATACTTGGCAAGCACTTTAACTGCTTAAATAGATAAAAACAGGTACAGCACAAAGTCAAACAAAACTGAAAAATTACAGTCACTATGAAAGTAAGTTCCTGGTGTGTGTTTTGTTCGCAATAAAGTTAAGATCAACTATAGCTCAAAACATCATAACAAAATCTGAAATTCAGTTTTCGGAGGAGATGTCAGCACATGGAATCATCTAAAGGCATTAAAATATCCATGTGCAATCTGGTTTCTTTTAAAAGTCTCTTTTTGAATACCAACACTGCTACTGAAAGCACACGTATTCTGCTCATACAGCGCTACTTGAATCTACAGCCCCACATGGAGGGACTAAAAAAGAAGAGTCTGAAAGACACTTCCGTTTCATTTTAAGGATTTCCATTTTAACCCATCTAAAGGCAAATTCATGGACAACAAAGTACCTCTGATTCAGCCAGGATCATCATATAATTTAGGCAGCAGATATCTAAGCAATGGTTTTCCTTTATGTGGCATATATGAGTAGACAAGAATTTCATTTCTTGGGAAAAAAAAAAAGAGAAAAAGAGATGACAAGGAGAGGCCTTCTGTCAAAGATATCATGAGATACACATTCACAAAACGTTTACTGGCAGATGCAGCTTTAGGAGAAAAGTTTGAGAGATGTATATATCATCATCATCTTGAAAACCAATTTTTCACATTGCAGTAACACCTACAGAATCCCCCTCGCTATGCGCTAAGCAAGCATTCATCAAAGCCAGCCTCTTCCCATGGAAGGCTCATACAGAAGGGTTTTACACCACAACTACTTACTGGGAGTTTTAAGACAATTGTCACCCTGTGCTTCCATCTGACATTAAAGACAGGGAAAATATACTTGAAATAACACACTCACTTTAGAGACAAAGTCACATACATGCTTTATTTTGTTCCTTATAGCGGTTCTCTGTCTTTGCACCTACATTTCGTAACACATGGTCCCACATGTATACATAAAAAGTTTTAGTCCTTTTTCAGTTTTGTCTGTTGACTACTAAAATCCCCTATAGCAGTGATGCAAAGCTTTTAATTACGCACCTTAAAGTATTTTTACTTGGAATAAAATGCTCCAACAAGATTTCTTTTCTTCCCTTCCAAAATAAGGTACTGGCAAATCAGATTATCTGTCTGGGTCACTAACAGCCAGCAGTAATCTCCAGATCTCCTGGCTGAAAGGTCTGTGACTCGAGCCATACTATTAGGCTTTCACATGTGCTTGAACAATTAAAGCAGGGGTGAGAGGGAAATCATTTGTGGCCTTTCCACCAACTGTGAAGGATGGAGAGATTAGGATCTAAAGAAATGACCTGAATAAACCCCACATATCCACAATTCCTCGACACTGATAAGAAACAGGTGCTCAGTAGCCTTGAGGAGGAAAAGCACAATACAGCACAAATCCTGTTTTAAAGTAAAAGCAACCTATTTACTTCAGGCTTTTTAGAACCTTAAAACAATCTTCATTTGCGCTCATCAAAACTCGTTACTTTGGCATTTCTAACTCTTCACTTTCCTGCTTTCCCAGCTCCACAAAGGCTGTCTAAAACAAAAAGAGAAGATAATAGGCACTTTGCACTGTTCCTGACAACTCTTCTTTCCTGCACTCCTAAAACCTCTGATTTGTGCCCTCTGCTTTCTCGTTGCCATGGAGAAGGTCCAATACATAACCCGCTCTGCTCTGAGGAGAGCCTCAACTATTGAGGTCAACCCACAAGCACGCCAAAGGCTCCAAGAGCTCTTTGTGAATTTCTGCCTGATTTTAATTTGCCTCTTGCTGATCTGTATCATTGTGATGCTCCTCTGAAGTTCCAGCCTTCTCTGCACTGTCCTCTAGGAAAGTCACCCGAAAGGGAAGAGAGACCTACACCCGCAACTCCCAATGCAAGGATCCTCTTGTGAGAGGGGCTAGCACTTGGACTAGAGCTGTACGCCAACCATCGCACCACTCTCTTTCTATCTGCTACATGTATTAAAACCACGCTTCCGTGCAGAACAGTGTTTAGAGCCTGTTGTTACAAAGCTGTGCATGACCTAATTTGTCTGTCTCAGTCAAGAGATGTCTTTTCTGAATGGGGTAAAGTACTGCCTCTTAATGGAGGCTCACACAAACAGCAACTTCACTTTTTGGGGCCTGAGAGTTTTTAAATTTCTCTGAAAATCCTTAAGCCCTTGGAGGGGTTCTAAATTCAGCCCACGTCCACCCAAAGAAGAGCTACAGGCACAGCCCTCAACGTATCCTAGGAAAAATTCTGCTCCACTTACCTCAAGGTGCTGCATCTCTGCATTATCAACTGAAGGCATTCAAATTGTTTTAGTGTTTTTAAGGGAATATGAGAATAAGCCAAAAACGTCTTCTAACCCAAAAATAAATACTATTTCATATATTTTTCTCCCTGTTTAAGGGATCTTATATACATACATACACATATGTATATATTTATGTATATATATACACACACATATGTATATGTATGTATATATACACACACAACTTGGATCTGAAAGAGAAGAGGCAACTTCATTTACAGCATTTCTCACTAGGTGCATCCTTACTAAGTAAGAACTAAACGACATCTGGAAAGTTTTTTCACTATGTTTTGCAGAAAAATTGACACTATCACACTGGTATTTAAAGAGAGCATCTGTCGTTCATTTAGTGGTCAGCCCAGTCCAAAGCACGACACAAAGATTTAATTTTCTATAGTCATTTAACTGGCATGACAATTCGCACAACTCAACAATCAAAAATAGTTCTCCAAGTTTGTATTATTTGGCTTCAGACAACTTTAGTGTGGCCTGATGTAATTTATGCAATAATCTCCTTTAGGTATTTGCCCGTGTCACTCAAGGTGGTTTACCTCTGATGTGGTAAAGAAACAAGTTTAGGTCTCCCTTACTGCCACGATTGAAGTGTATTATACAAATATAAGTACCACCACCACCTTCAACTGTAACTGCCTGTTAGAGAAAAAGAAATAAATAATATATAAAAAATAAAATAAATAATAAACAGTTACGCACAGGAGGGAAAGCATTGCAGAAATATCTTTCCAGCATGTACACCAGAGTCTATACATGTAAAAGATGAAGTTTCTACTCCAGCAGTCGTCAGTAACAAGACTGAGCAGTAGATTTCCAACCCTCCCATGTGTTGCTGGTATTAAACTAAAGTCATAGAAATTTTATATGGTTTTCAAATTCAAAGAAAGCTTAAGAAATCAGTAGACAGAGGTCAGGGTTGGTTTTTTTGTTTTTGGTTGTTTTTTTTTTTTTTTTCACAGGCGTCTTTCTATACCACCCTATGTCAGCAATCCTATTGATGAATACAGAAAATCAAAACAAGTTTATTTTGATCTTGTATTCTGCCTTTAAGACTTAGTATTCCACGAGTAGAGGTTGACAATGAACAGCTGAGAAGGAATAGAAGAAACCTTTGGAAAAACTCTGTATTTGACGGAATGAAAGCAAGTCCAGTGGTGATGCAATTCCTATCTGGCAAACAGATACACTGAGACCAGACCTCTGAAATGAGGTTAATCACTAGAAGAAATTAGCTACTGTATGAAGATTAGGGCAAGCACTGATGAGATTGGCAACACACACCCCCACTCACAAGTTAGCATATGAATACTACTGATTCAAAATGTCAATGCGAATCTCATTTCCATTTCATGCATTCTGACCACTGTAACAAATGCATGAGATTTTAGTAAGTGCACTTTTCCTATTACTCCTTCTTCTTAAGAAAAGCCACAAACACAGTGCACTTTGGAGGGGTGGGGGAGAGAGATGGAAACAGAAAAATCTAAAATTACTTTTCTTTTTAAATCTATATTTTTGTGATGAATAGGGTTTCCAGTTTTAGTTTGCTTTGGAGGTGTTTCATGATATTTCAATTGGAAATAGACAACAGTTTTACAGTACTGAAAAGTTACTGAAGAAAAAAGGTTTTAAGAGTAAAATATCAGCACAAACATCCTGAGTACTCATTGGGATTGCAGGTTTCACAAGCCAGTAATACGTAGAAGTAAAGCATTGCTAAAAAAATTAGACCCCCACCCCCCCTCATAAAAACAAACCCACCACTTTCTTCTTACGTACTTGAAAAGCCATTATTTAAAAACAATGAATAAACAAAAGCAAAACCAAAGTATAAAGTATAAATAAACTGGGAGTCCTACTGTGATTTTACAGAAATGCAGATAAATTGCATGTACTGTATGGGTCTTCTGTGTCTTAGCATTCTGCTGATCTGAAAAACTGCTACCGTCCTCTATATCACTAAATGTCAACTGAACCCAGAGATTAAAAAAATAAAATCTTTTGTATATAGTACAATCTTCTTTGTATACTTATATGGGCTTTAATACTAACATCTACTGTATTTTTATTTATTAAAATGACTGCTTGAAAATATATGTATAAGATAAGATACTTAAATATAATTCCATTCAGAAAGAAGCATCCATTCTATCATCCACTTATTAAAGTTATGTGAAAAACAGTTAGGCATCATGCAGATTTCTAATTCTTTATACCTCTGTTTATTCTGGTTTGGTTTTCAACAGTAATCTTGCCTATTTTGTGATGTCCAGATCACCTACACATACTTAATTTACGCTCACCAACTAGTGCACATAAACAACCCTAATGAATTTTGTGAAAATGTAATCAAAAAGTTCACTATTTTTATGAGCCATAATAAAAATTCCAAACACAGCATGTAGCTTGGATTAAGTTTTCATTTCTCTGTTCCACTCCACCCAAGGCTACGTCATTTTGCTAAATTCATATTACACACACGGATAGTGAATCAGGCAACAATCTGGTATAGCTCTTTTTCAAAAAAGCCCCCAAAAACCAAACAACAAAAAAAACCTTCCATGGCAATTTTACACTGGGAAAGAGCTGAATCAAGAACAAGAATACGCTGGTTTTAAAGATATTTCCCCTCAGCAAAAATTGATACATCTACCCCTTTTCCTGCAGGTGAAGCTATGACCCATTTCAGAAATGAAATTTTGTTCTGATCAAGACTAGTCAGTAGGGCACTTCAGAGGGCGGCAGCTACTTGCATTTCTTTATTAACTTTTCTGCCTGAATTTAGCAACAACTGCCCTTACCAAGTGTAAAATAGGCTTAAACAATTTTTCTCACAAAACATGCACAAAATGTTTGCCCCCAGCATAAAGAACTTCTATGTAAGTTTTGCTACAATTACACACAGAACAATAATCACGTCAGCCATACACACTCATGCCGAGATGTACTTTGCCTATATCCTCTGTGCCAAAATTATAGCACAGTAACGAACACATTTATTTTGGGAGTATTCTTGTTCATATCTGGAAGCACACTAATATATTACAGATTACAGACCAGATACCTGTATTTGTATGGCTATTAATAAATACTGCCTGTCAGAATATAATTAGAAAATATTTGTGAACTCCTACAAGATCCATAGATACCTTTTATTTAACAACAAATGTAGTCCTTTTAGCTTTGACCTAGATGTTAGAAACTGAAAAACAAACAAACCAACCAACCTGTTTTGGTTCCAGGAGGGGCTGAGCGAATACGTCTTGTTCATTGCAAGGATTAAAAACAGAACATATTTCTAAGGATTCCTTTAAGAACTGATGCTCGTCTCAGTAAGAACCCTGGTAATTTAAATTATTTAAAACAAGCCCTATATCTGACAGTTAGTTTAGTGAAACTGATTGTTTTATAAGACCATTATATTTTTTTTAGATAAAAAAATGCCAGAAGTGCCATTTCTGTATAAAAATGCTATAAAAACAAACCTATGAAACACTGCCCTCTTGTGATCTTCCCTAAAAACTTAGCCGGATATTAAAAAGAAGTTTTGGCAACATTTCACTGTCAGTGCAGAGAGCAGTCCTATGTATTTATTTACAGATTTATTTATTTATATTATTAGTACAGAGCAGTCCTATGTATTTATTTTATTTTATATGTGTATTTCTATATATAAAACACAATTGCTAAGTTGTTAATACTATCTTAAAATAAGCTATTGCGTATGTGCTATTAAAAGCGCCAGGGATGCATCCCCTGCCAGCCCAGTCTAGATGCTTAATAAGGCATCTGCAAAGCTGCAGTGAATCCCACAGGGCTCGCTGCTGGCAAACCGCGACCCACCGCGCTGCACCGTGCCAAACCCTAGAAGGGCAGGAAACACTCCTGGGTAACAGAGGTGCATTCTACCCACATGAGAAAGTTGGGGATTTTGCACCTACAGAGACAGTCTTTTAAAAGCAAGGTTTCAAAAATCTACGGCTGAAACAGAGCAAGTCTTGCCAACAGCCATTCTTTTGAAAGTCAAATGGGCCTGAAGAGTACCGCACACATTTTAAAGAGTAAATAAATAAAGAGCCAAACCATATAAAAGTCAAGTCCTTTCTCCATTACCCAGTTAGTTCTTCAGTAGTAAAACGAAAGCTATCACTAACTTTAATATTTTTTTTTAATTTATTTTTAAGGTATTTGGGAAAAACAGCTTGTAGGAGCACCCAGATTCCTTTTCTGGGAAAACTAAAGAATCTAGTTATTGTAAACAAGTATTTTTTTCTCAATTGGCAGAAACTAAAAACAGGTAAACAGCTGAGGACACAGTGAAACTCATGTGAGTCTATATTGCTCACTATTCAAGGAGCAACCCAACGCTACAATCAATAGCCTGCTGCGAGCACAACAGAGGGAGCCACGTTATGGATCTTGCTAACAACAGAGGCCTCAACCTGCTACTCAATTTTCTGCTTATTGTCTTGGTTCTGGTGCTCGCATTTATCCTTGTGAAGCTGATGTGAACCTCTGTGAGGCTCCGTTTCCTTCACAGATCTTGTCTCGAGGGTTTTGCAATGATAACGTAGACACTTTGAACTATCTGAATAAAAATACGCAAAGCCCGCATACCAAAACATCTGTCAGCTGGAGAAAGTGTTCAAATATCTGTTTTATCAGAAAGCGAACCTAAAAGCTGTGCACAATTATCTACCTGACATTGAGTAAAAAAAAGCATCTAGAGCCTTGCTGAATATGTGAGGAAATCCAAGTACACATCAGCTGTTACTGTAGTTTGCTCACTGCTACAGCTGTATTTAAAGATCTATAAAAATCTGCAGCCTTCAAGGAACATCATTTCTGCAAAGGGGACAGCAGAAACCAGATTTTTAAAATGGGAATTCCATAGAACATTTACATCACGGGAAATGACATGGCTACAGCAGGAAGACAGAACAAAACACCTGCACTGGGTTGACGGCACACACCAAATGACCTGTGGAGAGCAAAAGCACAGACGCTGTAGATGCAAACGACAATATCCATGAAAAACAGCCCGCAGCAGCTGAGACAGGGATAAGTTAATTTTAAATACGAAAGCATAATTATTAGTTACACCTTTTTTGACACCCGCAGTTCACATCAACACCTTAAAAGCCAGAAGCCTTTTGCCGCCCAGCAGCATCAAAAGAAGAATCTGTCGGAAGAACTGAAAAACGAGTGACGGTTAACAAAGGCTATCGTAACTTGCCTATGAAGCCCTTGACGCTGCCATGTACACGAGCAGTAGGTACATCTGCACAACTGCAAGAAGTGTGCTACAGCCTTAACAAGCCGGATTTACCACTTATGCACAGGTCAAGTGTGCAGCGTGGGAGCCCTCAAGCGGTATTTGACATATCACTTGTTACTTGCCCATGCAATCACCCAGTCCAGAGCTTGTCTTCACGTTAAGCCTCCAACCTACGCTTCTTACAGGACCTTCTTCTGTGGCCCTTTACAGGATGATGTACATTCCCCCACAGGTCCCTGGGAAGAACAGTGACCAAAAAGAGCTCGCTTCTGCTGGAGTTATTTGCCCAGAAGGTAGCTCTACATACCTGAGATATGCTGGGAAAGATGGAGGTCAGATTGAGGCCAAACAGCTAACTCTTACCGTCTCTCTTTCCCAAGCACAACTTGGGAACAAAGGCCACCAACACATATGCATTGTACAGTAAATTTAATCCCATATAGACTCATATTAACAGTCTTAACACACATGCAAAAGAGGCAGATGTTGCTCATGCGGTGGGGGAATCCGCAGCTTCCAGCTTTCTATTGCCAACAGCACATCCCTGATCCAGGAGAAATACTGTTGATCCAGCGCTTCTCTCAAGTGCTGAATGTATTCCAGAGCTGATCTACTCATGCCCACACCCAGGACTTCCAGACAATTACTGTTGTTGTGGGGTGGTTCGGGTACCTGCAAGAGACCCATCTAAATTGGGTCTACAAAAAGACTTTTCACAGGAAAAAGCTGGTACATCTAGGGAAACAGAATGTTTATGTGAGTCCTACCATTAACAGGCATCTGCGTTCCACTCTATGCTGCCTGCTCCGAAGCTTAGGGAATACACCAGCTGGGGCAGCACAAATAGTCAAAGCAAAAGGTTTTCTCTCATCTACTCTGAAATACGTGCAGTAAACATTTAAAATAGCTTCTGCAAACTACACATCAATAGCATTCTAATGTTGTTATAGTAATATCAATTCATGTCTGTTTGCATTTAAAGCAGAAAACTTTGCACAGCTACATCAGTGCAAGCACTTTATCACTTACTTTGGTAATCTTGAAATACTCTGCTTTTAAAAAAAAATAAATCTGTAAATTTATATACAAGGGATATATTTTGTAAGAGTTACATAGCTATGTATTATTTAGGATTTCTGCCAGTGGTTGACATAGATGGCACAAAGCATACCACAACCACAGAAACTGATATGAAGCCCACTCTAGTCTAAAGAAGAAAAATTATTTTCCCAACAAAATGGCAATTCACTGGTAACACTCCTTGGGCTTGTACAAAGCTTATTGTCTGTATGTTCTTCTGTATATGCAAAAGTTTTCCTATCTTCAGGAAACCACTGTGACAGTTTAATAGCTAAAACTAGACAAAGGAGTTAGCGTTGACAAAAAAAAATACTCTTTTTTAATAAAAGGAA
>KZ505782.1:869420-880621 GCA_002844005.1 Limosa lapponica baueri
CTTTTTTCTTACTTCCTGGCAGTACCAACACCATTGATATTGTCTAGGTCTTAACAACAGAGCCACAAGAAAACAAGCCTTAAGCAACAAGTTCATTTCAGCCCAGTTCCAAACTCAGTGCAGCTCTCAACCCAAATGCCTACTGCTGAACCTCACAACAGGTCACCCTGTGCCACCTGGCACATCTGCAAATCATTCACATGGTGTTGGAAAAACTGGACAAGACAGACTTGTCTCTGCGTTTTGTATAAGATTATTCTTCAGACTAAGCACAGACTCCTTCCATGTTACTTTAAAAAAGCACCCACAACATTATCTTTTGTACACAGCTACAAAGCTAAATTTCATCGATTTGGGAAATGTTCTCACCTTCACTCTCCTGGTATATTTCATATGAATTCCTCTTAAATACAAGAACATTTTGAAATAAGAACCTTCTTTTACCACATCCCTAAATTGTCACTATTAGTAAGAACAAAAAACAGTAAAACTATGAGCTATCCAAGAAATTATATTCACTTACACACTTCTGCATTGGAGAGTCTTATTTTCTTCCATTAAGACCCAACATTAATGATGAATTCACTTTAGCACCCACTCTTTGATGGATTTTCTTCAGTCTCAAATACTTGTATCTGCAATGAATTAATGACATGCTACTTCTACACTTGTATTTCTTGCTGAAAATACAAATGAACTGTAAACCTGGGTAAGTCAGCTATTACAAGTACGTAAGCATACCTAAAGTAAGATATAAATCCTCAAGTCTCCAAAACTTCAGTAAAATTAAACTGTAGGATTCAGTATGAGGCTGTGAAAAGGGGTCACAGATTCTAGGTACTGTGGAGATAAAGGAGAAGCAACTTTTACAAGCACGAGAGTGTGATGTGAAGGTGTGAGAATATGACCATCAGCTCCAGGAGCTTTAAAAGTGTCTAAGGACAACAAAAACATGGAGCAGAGAAAATATTTAATACCACAGTACACAGGTGACTGGGGTTTCATCTGCAATTTCCTCTTCAACACAGCAGGAAGATGAGATTATGTTTACTGCACACTTTCTAAAGCTTACAATACTCACAAACACTAACATCTGCATTTTAAGAAAAATATTTAGGACTAGTTACTGTAACATTACCTAAAACTGGAATAACTTATTACAGAGAATAAACAAAGATTATTCTTATATATTAATAAATCTTTTTAAGCTAGACAGCCCTTGTTTTTCTAGGCTTAGTCCAACCTCTGCTCATCTCTAATTACATGCCCTAGTTATCTCTTCAACCTGAATGAATGAAAAATACATGCAACTTTTTAACGTAATTCCTGAAAAAGGCAAAGGACCAGTAAGAAAGCAAAAAGCCTCTGCAATTAACTGAAAGATTGCTGATAGTTGTTGATAGCTTAATATAATGAAAAAAATATGGATCAATTCCATCGTCATCTCAATTTGTAGTTTTCATACATTCAAATTTGCCAAGTGCACATTTAAAAGACACGTCCTAGAACAAGGGGCTGTTCTCTTCCAGTGGCAAAGAAGTGACCTCTGTGTAGCTGACTTCTGTAGCTGTGTACTTCTACAATACAGACTTCCATGACTGCAGCTGACACAAATGCAATCTTGTCAGCCCTTTAAAAGGAAGAAAAGAAAAAAACCTCAAAAATTTCTTTTACCATGTTTGTATTAGGAAAACCACCAATTTCCCTTCTAAATTTGACTGGGAAAGAAGCATTTAAGATGGTGAAAAGAAAAAAGCAAAGTAACAATAATAATTGCTTTAAAAACAAAATAGTCACAGTTCCTCAAGGAATTTAACATATCAAAACCAACAAACTTACACCTATACTGCCTAAAAATTAACAGGCCAGCCGTTACCAACCATCACTCAGGTGAGGTTACTGCAAACAAACCCCCCCATGAGCAGACAGGCAAGCGTTCTTGCAGGCTTTTTTTTCCCCTTACCAGTCTCCAAAACTCAAACTGTTTGCTTCCACCTAAAACTTGGGCTAGTGGTCAGACTTGTCATTTGCTGCATACTTCACACTTTCTTTCTCATACAGACACTTAATCCCCTAACTTGAAAAAAGTCAGAGATGAAAGAAGTGAGACGGAGTAACCATGTTTCGTGTAAGAGTGGTCTCTGCAGAGTGTTCTGACTCACTGCTAAAACTATTGCTAAAACTGATACAGAAAGTCCATCTGACTTACCACAGAAGCTCACAGAAGCACAAGTGAGGTCCTGAAAAAGGTTCTCCTTAACAGGGAGCTTTTACCTTCTACTCCAAAAGTTTTTTTTACAAAAAATTCCTTATCATCAGTACACTGAAATCACAGCTAAAATAAAGGATGACACTAAATAAACTAACTGGACTTTACACACACACACAAAAAAGGATTTATCTGTGCATACATTAAGGTAGAAACAGGTGTGTTGAATAAAGACTAAAAGCAAAGCATAAGCCCTCCAGAAATAGGCAGTGTTGTAAAACTCTTAAAAAACAGGGATTTACAAACCTTTCTATGGGGGATACAACCAGTCTTCTCTGTCAAGTTCCAAGTGAGAACTCCAGGCAGCAGCAGCAGGTCTCTTCTTGCTCAGCAAGAAGCTATAAGCAACTCATTACCTACATCCTAAATGCCTATGGCCTATCACTAAGTGTCCTGCTCTGTCTAGAGTGGAAAGGATTAAAACAGAGTCCTGGGATTTTTTTCACATAAGGCTGCAAATGCTACTTGAATATGTACCCTAAATACTGAGTAGGTACAGAATGTTTCGAGTGTTCATACAAATGTAGTTTAAGGCTCAAAATGCTCCTTTCTTTTGCTGTTCTGAAACTGCTCTCATTCCTGCTTGCTTCATGAGATCCTGAGTTACAGAGCTGATGAATGCAGGCCAGGGTTTTCTTTGACATAACAGTAGCAAGGAAAAGCGCGAAGTCCTCCATGAAATCTCTCAGCAGAGATGTATAATGCTTGACATGCTCAGGTCTCGTGATACTAACCTAAATATAGACAAGGTCATTGTATGATGCTCCCATCAGAATCCCAGATATCCCCCCACACTCCAAAAATACAGATTACAGGACAAAATAAAAATAACTCCCCGAGATTTCACCTGAGCAGGATGCAAATAATACAGAATAAGGGGCAGAGATTGCACTGGGTTTGGCTGGGACCGAGTTAATTTTCTTCACAGCAGCCCCTATGGTGCTGGTTTTTACACTGGTGACCAAAACAGTGTTGATAACATACCAGCATGTTAGCTACTGCTGAAGAGTGCTTACACAGCATCAAGGCTTCTGCCACCCCAGCAAGGGGGTGCACAAGAGGTTGGGAGAGGACACAGCTGGGACAGCTGACCTGAAATACCAAAGAGATTCCATACCATACAATGTCATGCTCAGTAATAAAACTGGAGGGCAGGTTTTTTCCAAAGTATTTGTTGCCTGGAGACCGAATGGGAATCGGTCTGCTGGTGGTGCTTTTGCATCACTTGATTTTTGTTTGTTTGTTTTTTCTTTCACTTATTAAACTGTCTTTATCTCAACCCACAAGCTTGGGGGCTTTTCCTTGCTTTTGGTCTTCTGATCCTCTCCTCTATCCCACTGGGGGAGAGTGAGAGACCATGTGGGGGTTTACCTGCCAGCAGGGGACAGACAACCTCCCACACCATCTCAAACACATTCGTTCTGATGGAGCTCAGCGACATAGCTTCCAAAATACATATGATAGAAATAACTTTTTGCACAGTATCAAAGTGAATGCTGTCAAATCCTAAGTAAGCACAATTTATCTTCACTGAGTTATTTCCAATTAGAACAAACAGAAGACCTCTTTCTAAAAACAAAGTGCTGATGTTAGCTGAAGGCAAAATTCACTGAGTTCATTGGGCAGATCACCCCCACTGGCTGGAGAAAAATCCTGGTACTATTTTTTATGAGAGGCAAACTGAGCATGTGCATACCGTGAGCTTGTTTCTATGGAGAAACTATCACAAAAGAAGGCAAGGTATGAAGTTAAAACAGCATCTAACAGCATCTAACTTCTCTCTGCAGAACACTCACATCTGAAATTAGTGAGTGCCTTTAGTTTAGTTTAAGTCAATTTCAAATTCAGAGTACACAGGTTCACACAGGGAGTATGCTATTGTCATTTGAAGTAATTTCTCCATGTCTTACTTCAGTGGAAATTTATTAGCATCATTTTTCCTATCCATTAAATCCTGGAAATAGATTACTCGAATTCTGAAATAACCCATGTTTAAATTTTGTTCAAATCCTACCAAAAAACCCCCCAGAAAATAAACAGCCAAGCTCTGAGCATCAATATTTATATTCCCCTCAGAAATATAGACAGGGCAGGACCCTGCTTTACAGCCTGAAATCTGGCAAGCAGGAAGAATGCCTCAAACATAATTATTTTCTACCCTCCAAACAATCAAGCTACTTCACCAAACTTAGGCCAGTACTTGCCAGGTTCCAAAGGCATAGAGACTAACCACAACTCAATTAAGTTTGGGACTCCTCTGAAAATCCATCTTCTTCCTAAACTGGTGAGAACAGTAGACAATGAGCCCAAAGTACACTGCCTGCTCTCAAAATCTAGGATCCCTGTGCTATTGCACCTTCCCTACGTCAAAACTGAGAGCACAAACTAGTATTTGAACTGTACACATTCTCAATCCCATTTTTTGTAGCATGCTAAACTAAAGAAAGGAAGAACCCCCCCCAAGATACTCAGATTTTGTCTCCTGAAAATCTATTGCCTTTTGCTATATTAAGTAGCTGTATTTGTTAACTTTTCTTTTTTTCCTTCAGCAAAAAGAAAAAAAGAAAAAAAAAGTGTTAGAATACCATGCTCAGGACCTGCTGGATAAAACAGTGCTTGAAATAGCAAAATCAAATAACTTTGGAGCTGGCTGTACCATGTTCCCTGGCGTATCAAGAAATGCTACAATTAAATTGAACTGATTAGATTTTTTTAATCTGTTAAAAAGGTAACATATTCCATTCAAAATGAGAGACGAGAGGCTCCTCCGGGTCTCATAACATTGAAACAAGTTCCTATTCTATCAGTTAAGTATTCCAAAGAAGTAATATCTATACAAAATGCAGTGACAATATATCAAGCATGCTGCAGCTAGTCCACGATACTCCGCTTGTGAAACTCCTCTCCCAAAGGCAACCTCTATATATAGCTATGGAACAGCATTTTAAATTGTGAACAGACTACACTTATTCAGATTTCTATATGAAGAAAGACACAGTTACCCATCTATCTTAACTCAATATTTCTACTGGTGGGGGTCAGGGGTGGGGCATGTTTAAAAAAAGAAGTCTTTTAAAAAATTTAACCTATCAAAGCATCAACTCCCCAGTAAAAAAGTAGTAACTCTGATCCTCTGCATCCAGTCTCTCTTCCAGGAAAGCAACATTTTATGAATTCTCATGCCTAGTAATTTGCAACCACAAATGGTAAATCAAGAATCATTTTTAACAGTAAGGGAGAGAGATCTGCTTTATAAGGAACTTTCCCCTCCATGCCAAGCTTATCTTGTCACATCAATTTCTAGTTCTTAAACCTCCTGTCCAAAAGGCAAAACTCACAATGTGCACAGGGGAAAGAGCTCTGCTGGGGTTCATAGCCCATTTAATTTTTGGTAAGACCCCAATTTTCTAATTAGGTAACCCAAATAAAAACACAGTCTCAAAAATGCTTAAAACACAGACTTCATGTTTTTGCTATGTAAACGGTACTGAAAGAATGGTTATACAGAGATGGATAGGTGACTGGCACAGGTGTCACAATGGTTATTAAAAACTGTAAATATAAATGCTGTTATTGCTGATGGAGAATAGGAAACATGGTGCTTCATGAATGCACTGCACGCTTCCATACAGTATCCCACGCCTTTTTCCTAACAGACATTGTAAATTTTAAAAGCAGCACTTTAATCTAGACCATGCTTTTAATGTGGACAGAGAATTAGAGAAGTCATAATTTAGACCTTTACCACAATCTGTTTTCATTTGAACAAATTCCCAGTTGCACAAAGACACGACACAAAATCTTGTAACTGAAAGCTCTCAGAACTTTGTACCTGCACTTTTTCATTACAAGAGAGGCGTTTTTCTGCCACCCACCTCCCCTTAACCTTGTTTCTCTTAATAGCTTCAGTTCTGAAATAGTAACAACAATCTTTTGGTTAAAGTCTGAAGATTAAGAGACAACCTAAATCTAAAGACCTATACATAGCATAGCTGTTAGGTGTTTAATGTTGGGAGCTATCTTTTGTCTGTATAAGCATAAGCCACAAATGTTATGTTTGCCATTTCCAGAGTTGCCAGTGAGAAATAAAACAAGAACAAGCCAATTCAGATTGTCTTCACCAATTGTTGGCCACCAACTAAAACCTTTTCTTCCACACCAGATTCTACCAGAAATGCAGGAACTTTACAGTCATTTCATATGGGTCTACATTTCACTTCCACCATATTTCTTAACCAAGAATACAAGATGTTTTCTGAAGACTTAGCTGCAATCAATGCCCAAGAGGAAACTATTCTGTCAGTCTTCTACAGGCTAAGCTGAAAACAGTAATAACAGAGTTGACTTACAAGCACAGGTAACTTTAAAAAGAACAGAACCTGGAAAAGACCGTATCAAAATCTTTTCCTCCTGCTCCATAAAAATAACTACTGTATTCTGCATCTCGCTCAAAAACTGATCTGAATCCAGAACCACTTACTGACAGGAAACAAACAAAAAAAAAAACCCAACTATACCAACTGCCTTTTTTTTTTTAAATGCCTTTTTATCCTTAAATTAAGAGCACTCTGAATTAAAAGTTTTAGATCTATTGTACCCAAATTAAGATCCCCACATTTACAGCTTCTAAATTTCTCTCCTCAGCTTCCCCCAGTGCACACATCAACATTGCTCAACAATGAAACTCCACTAGTTATTTCATTTCCTAATTTTCATACCTTTGCACAACACAACATACAGACAACAAACTGAATACATTCTGACACAAAAGACTTCTCTTTCTCTTGTCTTTGTCAAAACACATCTCCCCTCCAAACCTCAAACAGGTTTGAGCCAAACAAAAGAGCTACTTGGCATTATTCCTTAAACCCTGCACTTTCCAAAAGAACAGTGCTCCTAAAATGAAGTATGAGTAAGAAGATGAATTTAAAGGAACATTTAAGATGCAAAGAAAGCCAGTAAAAACAGATTTTAAATGCATCTGAGCTCCATTCCCTGCACCAGTGTATTTACTAGTAACTACACATTTGTGCAAATGAGTTCACTTGCAACTTCCAGAATTAAAGCAGAAGTTAATGTTAATTCTGAATATTTTTTTTTTATTTTTAGTAGGCATAATAGAAAGGAAATAGCAAGGCCACATTTCATTCTCTGAGCATTGTTAAAAATTGTAATGATCTGCTGACTTGTGAAAAAAATTCCCCTCTGAAAAATCCCCAAGGGCTTCTTCCCAAGCACCACATTGAGAGCAGATGGCCAGCATCAAGTCTGCAATTACCAGCCTGGCCTGGCAGGCTCACAGATCACAATGATACTCTTTTCTTTTCGTGGATGTGGGGAGGGAGCAGCCCTCTGCAGAGATGCAGACAACTAGGTATCATAGGCATCAGCACTTTCCTACCTATACATTCAGTTTCCAAACCTGTCATATACTCCCTCCTTCCATTAATTTTTTCTTTAACATTTTATTTTCTGCCACTGAAAGTTTTTCAAACAAGGTGGCAGAAAACCGATAACATTAAGGATACAGTAGAACTGACCACTGTTAAGCATTACCAGAGGCACAAACTTCATGAACTATGTGTTGTTCCAACTTTTCCCCCTCTTTATGTTTAGAAACCCCAAAAGCAGCTATTAACAATGATCTATTAAAAGCATGCAAGTGGACAGATTTATTAGTTAAGTGGTAACAAATGCCTATCAAACTCTGATTGTATCAGTGTGCCATCATCCCCCCCCACGCCCAAGAAAACAGTTGTTCTGTTCTCCTCTTTAGCCAGGAGGACGTCTGATGAGGAGGTGCTGTTTCATTTCCTCTCCTTCCTCCCACCCCTCAAGTGGAAAAGCCCTCAAAGGGAGGGGAGAGCATGTTTTTAATTCAAGTGCTGCATCTTAAAACACTATTGTGCAACACTTGGGTGAGACTGATGGTAAATCTAGATACATAAACCATGAGAAAGCTTTATTCCCCCTACATCTCTTTCAAAAAAAAAAAAAGAGAAGGCAATAAGACTTCTGCATTAACAACCAGTTACTATTTTATTTTTACACCCAAGAATGTGAGTATTTGAGTAAAACCTTTATTTTGCCAAAGCCAATAAATGTTTAGAAATGAAAGTAAGCACAAAGCTATGAGGACTCTCCTACCGAGTTCCTTTCCAACTGACAGATACAACAGGAGAGGGTGGAAAGGATTTCCTCATGTGCAAAGAGGCCTCACAGACTTAACTGAGGCATTCAGACCTCTCCTCAGGAATGCTCAGCCCCCCTGTAGAGAATTCTGTCTCCTACATTCATTCAGCATTCCTTACTTCATTTCTACTAATTCTTCCTGTTCTTCCTCATTTCAGCTACCCCTTCTGAAAAATCTACCAGGCACAAAAAGGCGTTGGAGAAAAGTACATCACAGTCCTGCTGTTGCTACCTTAGCCTTGAAAAATCTTACTGGGAAATAAGGCTGTTCAAGAAGAAAACTGCCTAGTCTCTCTCTCATTGAGGCTTAATTGCAGTGACACATTCCATAGGGATGGTCCCAATGTTAGGGAGATACTGCTACCACAGAGGGTGAACCCCTCCCTGATAATATCAACTTTCAGTAATCATGATTTAGTCTGAACTAAGTATTAACAATCTTTAGATAGTGTTGATTTTCCTTAAAGATCTTTGACTACGTGTCAAACGCCATGCGATAAAATGTAAACATATTTCCCACCAGAAGAAAGAAATGAGAAGGCAACATGCCCTATTTTCCTCCCAGCCCCAAAGAGTAAGCTCTCTTTGCTGACACACAGAGTAAATACCAAAGAGCCTTGGCTTTTCATCAACTCTCTCAAAAGTTTTTCTGCTTTTACCACTCCTTCATCAAGTGCTGTAGTATGGGATATTGCTTCTCTGTATAAACCTGGCACTTCTTGTAACTGCAATTATCAAAAGATCTAACACAAATACTGGCTTTGTGGCAGAAACACAAGTTAATGCACACAACTCATGCAGAAGTAAATTAATTAAATCCCACAAAAACAATTACTTGGTCCAGCCAGGAAAACAAAGAACTGCACGCGCTGAACAGCTTTGGAAAAGTGCCGTTATTTTGGGAAACATACCTTCGAAACATTTTGGATTGTTTCTGCCTCAGAAACATCCAAAATGGAACAGTGTCAACTCACCTTCCAGACTATCAGAACAGGAGGTACCGATCCCAGTGTCCCCGCTGTCGGAAGCTATACTGTGTCTTCTGACAGGATTGCTCTGACTGCTTGCTGAAATGGCTGTGGGCTGCCACAGGGACTCAGCACCAGGTAACCATCCCACTGAGGAATAATCTGAGCCTACAAAGAAGGAAGCCAGAAGTCTGTCATTACAGATACAGTACAGAATTCAACAACAAAATACCGGTCAAGAAGCAAACTGAACCCTATGTTTCACAGTTCAGGTTTGAGCCAGACTCTGTGCCGATCTTTTGGGGTATTTTTGTATTAAAATACTTCTGCTGGGTGGAAGCTTCCCAAACAGTACCCGTAAATACATTTTTACTATTTAAAAACATGATCCTTAAACTGTCCTTGCACTAACTTTAACAGGACATTTATCATACAATTCCTATACTAGAATTGATTCTCAACTCACAGCAGAACTTTGCATTGCAAGCATTTAAATACAGTCAGACGAATGAATTTTAGGACAGAAACCAGCTGAAGACTTGGCCAGTTAAATACAGTCATTTCCAACTGTGCACAAACCACATGACCTAGGTGATAAAATAAAGCCAGCAATGAAATCGTTAACACTGATATCTAAAGTAATTCATTATTTTTCACTGTTATCAGTAGTTTTCAGTCATCAAAAGATAGACTACCAGGCAGGCATATAGTAGCTGCACACAAGCTGTCTTTGTGAGACATCTATCCATCTAGTGGTTTGTTTCATTTTGGTTATTTTAATATTTTTGTATTTAAATAATCATTAAAATACTACATTTTAAAGCACAATTCAGAGCAGCAAATAGTTCCTTTGTTCAAGTAATTTTTGACAATGTCTGGCCTACTTAATAGTCAGTCTCAAGGGAAAAATACACCACAGAGTACAACCCCAGAGGACCATTGCAATTTCCAATAGCCAATACCTAAATCCGAGCATTGTTTACAGGCAGAATACTGATCAGCACTCCAAACCAGCAGAGCCACATGAAGAACCTTGGAAAACAGTACGGCCTGCTCTTGATTTTATATATAATCACATACATACACCCCCTCTAGCAGTTAGCTTTGCATAACACTTTCAGCAGGAAATGACTCATGAAGAAGTATCAGTTCACATACAATGTCTCTTATGCTACATGTGGTTATTTTTAGGTCATTTAAACATTTTCAGCAGTGTCCATCCAAAGTCATACCAGCAATTTGCCTCTGCAATGACATCTGTAGATCATTGTGATTTCCAGCTGTACTTGTTTCCCAGTAAATTAGTTTAGAAAAGGATGTAAAAATGAATACATACCTGTATATATAAATAACCCACAGACACACACATATATATGAATACATACAAACTCCCCATACAGCAGCCAAAACACTAGACCTACTAGCCAGAGTGATAACAGCTGCTTGCCAAGCCACTTGTAAACTGAGGGATACAGTACGTGCTTCCTTACTGTATGCACTATTTAACTGTAACATGACATCTAAGGCAGTTGACTTTCTGTAAGCAGGTTCTTGGAGGTCTTAGATATGCCTGTCTGTCTCATTTGTCTCAACTTCATTCTTCTTTGAGGTTACTGCCTCTTTTTCCCTTTAACACATTTCCGTACCTTTTCTCACAGTCTTCAGAATCACTCCATTCTCCTTCCCCTTCATTCTACTTTATCCATACCTTGTGCAGTGTATTTTCTTCTCTTCCTTAAACTTCTTGCTTTTCCTTCCCAAAAGCCTCTCAA
>KZ505782.1:880909-894371 GCA_002844005.1 Limosa lapponica baueri
TTCTCTCTGTGTCATCATCTCATGTACTGAAATGTGACAGTTTCCCATACAGCTAGTGGGAAACTGGGACTTTTCTTCCTCCCCTACTACCCAGCACATTTTTCACTACACGCTCTGGCTGATTTGGGAGCAGTAATTTTTCTGTCCCTCCCTCTAAATAGGTCTGCTTTCCACAGGAGTTCCACTTCATGCTTCTCAAACTGCATCTCGCTATTCCAGCAAGAATAAAGTTGACTTATGGGAGCCCAAGCTAATTAAGCCAGAGACAAGTTCTGATTTAGAAGACACTTAAAATACATTTTTAGAAGAAGAAAGTTAGTTTCATTTACCCTTTATTATGCTGTTCTCCACAATACAGCTATTTGGTGACATTTCAGCTTTCATGGCATTAAATAAGTGTTAAAGGAAACACAGCAGATAATGCTACCACCTACTGCACATTAAATCAACACAGCATTAAGCGTCAAACTCTTTAGACCTCTTGGCTGGACAAGTGTTCAATACATGGACCTACAGCCATCCATACACAGACCCTCAAAAGGGAAGGGTAATTTTCACTTTGGTGGAAGTTTGAGTAATAAAAGCTAAAAATACCACAAAACAAGAGAGTAACTTACGTAGGAAAGGACATTCAGAGGTCATCTAGTCCAACCCCCAGCCCTAAGCAAAGCTAATTAAATCAAGCTGCTCAGGGTCACGTCCAGCTGAGTCTCAAACACCTCCAGGGACAGAGATTCCACAACCCCTCCAGGTAGCCTGTTCCAGCATTTAACCACCCTCAGCGCAAAGAAGATTCTCCGAACAGCTCATCAGAGCCTCTCATGATCCAGACTGTGCTTGTTGCAACATATCCCAAGAGATGGAACAATATAGTTCAACGAGACTCTACAAAAAGGGGTAACGCACTGAGGGGCACACAGTCATTCCCATCAGGGTGTCTATAGGTACTTTCAGCTGAAGAAATAAAAAACACCACAAAACACCCTACTATAACCTACCCTGAATTTTAGACCTACGTGCAGAAGCGTGGGGACACACTAAGCCTCAAGTGTGGTGCTGAAGCTTAGGTCCGGGAGGACTTGCTGGCACAACACAAAACGAACACAACACTTTCTGGAGCACCTTCGCATCCAGGGGCAGGACAGCGTTTCCAAATAAATCCTGACCCTTAAGCTGGTAGGCCTGAAAGAGGTAAGTGCTGGTACACATGCATAGCTACACACAGATCAGCATGAGGCCAGCAAGGGTTTATTAGCCTTGGCTCAGCAAAGGTCTGCCAGACCCCATCTGGCTCTCCAGGCAAATACTCCAGTCTCTCTGCTCCGTGCTCCGGGCTCCAGAAGGGTCTCTTCACTCGGGCGCTGCCTCTCACCACCCCTCGCAAAGCACAGCTGGCTGCCTGCAGCAGGAGAGCGCCCACGCCGCCGGCACCAGCATCACGCTTTTCCCCTACACGGAGGCACGGAGCGAGGCAGAGATGGGGGAGAACACTCTCGTTTTCTCACTCACTGGGCTTCTGCTGTTCAGGAGTAGCCTCTGGATTTAAAAGGGATACATCCCAAGAAAGAGAATTGTTTTAGAATTTGAATAGGAAAACAGCATGTTCTTTTTGACCTGTGTCAGACATGCCAACAGAACATGCTTGCAGGTGATCACTTCAAGAAACTCTCTCTGCTTGACTAAATGTATAGAACGTGTAGCTTTTTTTTTTTTTTTAAATTAAGAGAGCTAATGACACACTCCAGAAGTCTACACTTTCTAACATTTCCTGGTGCACCCGAATCATTGCTTTACCTTGCTGACCTAATGGTGATTCTGCACAACAGAAGGCCGTTATGAAAATTAACGGTCTACATGAAAAACAGCTTTTTAAAGCTAATTGACCCCACTCCCATAACTGGCCAAGAAAAGGGAAACAAGATAGTAGAGATGGACTCAGTAGAAGTCTCAACCTTAAGTCATGTGTAACCAATTCAAAGTGTCAGACAGCAGACCCCATCCCCATCATTGAGGGAAGCCCCAACAAGGAAGTGTAACCCAGAAAATAAGACCCTACAGACCTCATTAGTCAAAGTCAGTATTTAAAAATTCCTTTACTGGTTTCCTTATTCGAAACTGACCTTCAGAGCAAGTCCTGAAGAATCACCAGTCACCATGCACCCTGTTCTATGCTCCCCACCTCCTTTTCAACAGCTCTCTGTAAATGAAGGCTCTTTCACACAGCAAACTGCCGATACGAAAGGAACCAAGTGTAAGAAGGGCAGAAGATGCCCAGGTGTCCCCACACCTGCTTTACCCTGCTGCTCTCTCAAACCTGCCCATCAACAGCTACTGTCCATCTGCCCAAAATGCAGAGTGGGGCAAGAGAAGCAAACAAAAATTTCTAGTAGGTATTTGTGCTGTTAAATTGTACATTACCATCTGACTATGACCATTCCTAACTGGGTCAGGAAAATCCACGTTTCATAGGATTTAACAGCAGAGAAAGAAAAGTAGTGTCATCCTATAATTTCCAACAACATAACAAATAAATACAGCCAAGATCCCAAACAAATCTCAGACAGAGCTTGTTTATACAAACAGTTGACTGGATGCTTGAATTTGGTCAGTTACACATACCAACACAGTGCTGTGTTCCCAGCCTAGGCACTTAAAACAGATCAGTTAACGACTAAGTATACGAAGTGCAGGAAGTAGATTATTTATTGAAAGAGAACATGTATCTTTTTCTATGTATTACAGAATGCTGTCAGCTACTGCTGGCAAGAGGGCATCTGGTTAATTCTGGATCATTACCACTTCTAATTTCAGTGGCATGCACAGATCCCACATGAGCTACATACACAAAATAATACCACCACCATCTTTATATTTGGTTCCTAAAATACCTCTAACATGCTTGAATGTAAAAAGTATTATTTTAAGTGACAGCTATGATACTGTTATTTTTCCTAGATGCTGAATGAAAAGCAACAGCGTAAGACTTTACTGGGTTTCACAGCAAATACATGCTTACTTAAGGATACTGACTTTTCTATTCCACACCATGACTTTGACACAGATTGTGGCCAAGAGTGAATCATCCACGACAGCCAGTGCAAACTTATACAGCCAAAGGATTCTGAAGGGGAGATCTCACTACAGTACTATCAAAACTGACAACTATGCAAAGCTCACTCTAGTCGTCACAGATAAGACCAAGCTGTACAATAATGTTTCATGACACAATGGCACTGAAGCCTGCCTGAAGCTCTTTCAAGGAAAGAGTCAGCATTTCACCCCAAAACACTGCCAAAGTTATTCGGTCCACCCTCATCATCAACAACAATGAGCAAAACCCTACTACTTATTCTGGAAGATCATGCAGTAGTATTTTGAAATACGTCAACCCATCTTCAACCCGGTTCCTGCACACCTACTCATACAGCCCCCTGACACTGCTGAACGTAGCCCAGCTGCAACTCCCCCCCCTCATTCTCAATGAATCCTTCAAGGTTTCACAGCCTCTTCTGTGCTCTCCCCCTGTCCCGTAGAGCCAAGAAACAGCACATCAAAAGGAAAAGTCTACAGACAAACCCACAAATGGTCTCTCAGTGAACCGTTCGCCATACTGTAGGAATAAACTTAACTTCAGCTGGAAAATGTTTATGTTTCCTTATCATAGCTGCGAGATCATTACTGCTGAAAGATTAAAGAAAATCTCACTTCAGTGCATGTTTCATGTACGACAATTCTTTGCCACAGTTATTCTATTCTTTTTTTTTCAACTGCTGGAAAGACGACACAAACAGTGAGAAAAGGAAATGGAGGCAGGGGAACTTAAAATGGCAAAAAGAAAACCTTTTCAAAAAGTAGACACAAGAGCAGATGTCATACTTTAACATATTTACATACTTTAAAAAAAAAAAGCTGTTAGTCTTATAACAGTGCAAGAGCAGCCTCCTCCAACCAAAGGTGAAGCAAAAGATAAACTGGATTCAGTCCAATATCCTGACACAATAAATACATGTTCTTGAAAATAGTATTAAAAAACTAGCATCCCAACCCCGACAGCTAGACAAAAATTTGCCAGGGGCACTACATCTCTATGATCCTTCTGCAGAACAATTTGCAACCTTTATTAATACAAATATCCAAAACAAGTTCCACATCTACAGAGCATCCTCTTGTCTTCTGAGATGAGCAGTACTCTGGTAGAAGAGGGTTTCTAATGCTTTCAGGGAAGGTGGCCAGATGACAGTTTCAGGACCCTTTTCACAAACACTCTGGAGGTGGCGGAAGCCCACAAACTCTACCAGCTGGCCATGGACTGAGGTACCAGAAGGTCTTAGTCCCTCCTCCCACATGAATTCAGCTGAGAGTAGGTGGATGATACAGCTTAATCTGAGTGCAAAAAGGAGCAGGGCAAAGTGGGATGAAATGACAGCCCTAACTACTGAATTTTTACATTTCAGTTTCTCAAAAGCACTTTACAATGTCAGATAGCTAAAGTATGATTCATCCTGAGGAGTCATATCCTTTATTAGTGTGCTTTCTTGACAGAGCCTGCAAGCTATTTAACTAAGTTCCCCTAGTTTTTCAGTTGGAAACTGATTAGAGCAATCCTAAGTATGAAGAAAGATAAAAATGTACAGATATAGAGGGAAGCAGGGAAAGAAAAGCAGGAATGCAAGAGCTTAAGCACAAGAATATTGAGAGGGAAACTTTTTTACTGGCATTTTTACTTGTACAGCCTGATAACATACTGCCTGGCATACAAAGGCCCATGCCTGTCCTCTCTACTATTCGTGTGCAAAAGAATTCACTTACCAGAGTGAGAAAAAGACAACATAAAATAGTAAAGGAGAAAAATGAAAGCAGAAGAGAGAAACCCAAAGAAGAAAATCCTCAAAATACAATCCTCACAGTAAACATACACCAAATTGGCAGTATCAATTAGAAGAACCTGACTAGGGTCATATTTTAAGGAATATAAACTTGTGCTCCAATTTCTTGAGAGCGCTAAATTTTAAGTAGATTGTGTCACCAAACCTCCTGCTTCTTTTGCCTCTGGAATTCCTTAATAAAAGTTAAACCGTTTGGGGTTTCTTTTTCCCCACAGAATTGGCTAAATGTACACTCTCTTATCATAGATAATTATAGCTATAAAACCTTTGTCTTCTATACAAAATATTTCAGTGTGAACTTTCACCAGTTACAATTTTTTATGACTTTACAAATGTATATGGCACTGTACAACAAGAAGTTGCAAGGTTTCGCATGCAGGCAAGCATGCAATCTAGAAGAAGGAATGGAAACTAAGAATAAATATGTTTAATTTGACAAATGAGCTTTAGAGAATCTTGCCATGGCAGTTAAAGACATAATCAGGTAGCTCGCTCTCTCTCAACCCCTCGCACCAGAGTCCATAGAAAGTAAGAGGTGTCGAGCTCTGACTTTCCATCAAGGAGTCCAGCTGGCCAGCTTATGCCGCTGGCTAAAATGGGCTTGAGCTGAGAATGCTGTTTGACATTAGAGCTAATCGGATCTAGTGGTCAGCTGCTACGCAAAGGCTGGTCACCTTTCCCAGACACACACTCGCTTCCCCAGCACAAGCCCTGCCGCCCCAGACACCGCAGAAAGTGGTTCAGGAACAAACTGTCCCCACTTACAAAAAAGGTTATCTGCTAATTTGATTTCCTAAGCTGGCTCAGCAAGGGGTCAGACTAGAAGCAGTGCCAAGGAAGGAGTGGGAACGTACAGGCACACTGCTGATGCCTAGCAGCAACTAGCTAGTAACAAGGTTTACCCCTACTGCCAAATGGCACATTAAGGCAGATTCTAAACTGGAGCGAGATAGGCATAAATCTTTGCTGGCTTCACCATGGACAACAAAATCTGTTCAACTAACAGAAAGCTGTGTTCAATACAGCATTCGGCTAGCTAGAAAGGTAGCAAAATCCTTAGGCTGACACAGTATGTACTAATGAACTTGGTCTCCCTGATTTCTAGTCTAGAAAATATGTAAAATAAGAGCTCAAATTCATAACACTTTATAATTTTTATACAGACAGCATTTAGCTGTAGTTATTTAATATCAACCCAATGATGAAATTCCTACCCTTGTCAGGAAAGAAAGAGACTTGCTTTCATTTCATCACTGACAGGAGCAAGAACAGGAATTCAGTCCAGTTGTTCATGGCACTCCTGTGAGTTTTCCACTTCCAGATAGAGTATTTGCATAAAACAGAACTTCAAAATACAAACTGCAGATGTTTCTTATTTCACGTTTGGCACACAGACTACATATATTACCTCATGCCTGCTATGCTGGCTTGCCTCTTTGTCTTCGGACTCGATGCACTATTCACCCCGTAGAAACACAAAACTATATTCTTAGTTTCCCTTCACTTCCACATAGGAATTGCAGAGGAGAAGGCTACCTTTGAAACTTGGAACGTTTATCACTTAGAATATGAAGAGGGGAACGTTTAGGAAAATAAACACATTAAGTTAAAGTTAATATAAACTTCAAACAGCAAGCCCTCAGGACACACAGTCAGCTCCTAGAGTCTGTTAAAAAGCTGTACACTTGCAGGTGACCAGCTGAATCCTTCTCCTATCAAAAAAAAAGAGCTAATTATCATCTATGTCTCAGCCCTTCTTGCAGCTTAGCTTTATCGGCATTCAAAACTATGATCAAGTAAGTTTTTCTCCAAACTGTTTGTCATTCCAACATTTTTCTTACAGAACTACCTTTGCCCTCCGTCTTTCTGCTTAAGGAGTTAATTCAATCTCCTCTATGCATGGGGAAAAGCGAAGTAATCACAGCTGCTAGAACGAGTCAAAAAATACTAAATGGTTTTAAGCAGTTCCCACACTTACCGAAGCGGATCAAACAAAGGACTCTAGCAGTCTTACTTTTTTCAAACATGGGCATAATTTGTCTCCTCCTTGTAATCAGATATCAGATCTAAAGATACCTTTGACACTAAAATAAACGGTGAGACAGAGACAAAAAAAAAAAAATCACTGAAACATTTTGCTCAATATAACAAAGCTAGAACTTTTTCCATCATTTTTCAAAGATGTGCATTACACACACAACAAGATGTACTTTAATATGGACACACCAGAGACCAGAACCTCCACACTGCAGTTTTAGCGCATGCTAACAGAAATATGCACATCGTGTAAGTGACTTCCCACATTGTTACGTTTTGGTTAAAAGGACAAAATTCTGTCTTCACTTGTCATTAGGAGACTTTCCTTACAAACTTCCAATGCACATCACAAGGCACAACTTTTACCCAATCTCAGCTTGTCAGCTTCCACTCACGCCTATTCAATATAAGCAGCAAGGACAGTACTCTGGAATTTAAAAAGAAAGAGCAGTAGTTCAAAAAAAAAAAAAATAAAATTCCTTCACACTGTACATCATCAACCCTAACTAGGATACTTCCAGTCAAAACCAGTACTTCTTGTGTTTCCATCTTCTCAATCACTTCTGATGTAAAACTTCACATTACAATAATTCTACAACCACACAAAAGCCCTTGTTCAATCCGTTTGGTATTTCAGATGACGATGTAAACAGAAAGCAATTAAGATCACAACTGTTAGCTTTGCTTTCCGTAAAGTCTCTAGCAAAAGTGATAAAGTTTTAAGTAATGGTATTTTCAATGCCCTTTAGCGCTTCTAGCCGGGTCACTATGCTCCCACTTCCTTTTCTTTTTACCCACAGAAATATAGGGCCTTTGATCAGTGCTATTCACTGAACTTTTATACAAAGCATTAATTCTCAACTGTAAGAACATCTCCAAAGGTTCAGAATTGCCAAAAGGTTTAAACTGCTTTGCTGTAGAGTAGGCGTTCAGGAAAGAAGATACCATCTTTTAGAGAAATACAGACTTTTTTAAAAAAAGTCTTATTTATTCTGAAACATTTGAAAAAGTTGCAGCTTTCCAAAACATCTGGAAACTACACTACAAAAGGAGTAAAGCAGTCATTAAAAACATAAGGATACCTTATAAGGAATCTCAGATCTGACTCCAGGACGACTCAAGAATGTTTCTTGTCTGAATACTACACCACCGGTCTCTTAACGTATTAGGAAGCTGAGCGCTTGAGAAGCATCATTGGCTTTTCTACTTTCATTTGCTAAGTCTACTTCAGGTATTTTAATCAACAAAGAGGCAGCAAGACTTTTCCTTCACACTACTTGCACTGCCCTTCCTCAGCAAGTCTGAGATAGTCTCCTACTACCTCTCCAGTCGTTATCCTGGACCCATTTCACCCTGTATGCCAGTCCACTAATTGGTGGAAGCTACACTGTCCAGCGGAATTAATGTCACTTTTTCCTGATCCTCTCTCTTAATCTTCCTTGGCCTTTACAGTAAGTCTGAGGATTAACTACATACTTCCTGATGTCATCAGCAGTGGCGCAGCAAGACTGTACTGGGAGATTTTTCCACTATCCATCAGCTGGCTGAAATGCCAGCCTGTTTGACTCCAGGTATTCCACACCCACCTGACACCAGCATGGATGCTTCCTGCAGCGCTGTCTCACACCGGGGTCAGGTGACTGTAGATTCCCCCCTTCAGCATTTATTTACCTTTAGTATTCTTCTGGTCCAGCCCCCTGAGTGAGCCTGCCATAAGGCTGACCAAGTGCTAGAGTGGGCACATGGGAAGCAGTAAGGATACACGAGTGGAGGTACTCAGAAGGGTGGGAGCAACTACTCACTATTTTAGCCATAAAATTACATCATGCCCTGCAATCGACCCAGATAAATTCCTTCTTTTGCGTGAAGGGGTGTATCTGTCACATCTTCCCACGCTTCAGGGTTTATCACACCTTGCAAGAAAAAAGAAGAAAAAAACCCCTCAACACTTGCCTTTCTTTTATTTGTATTAATGCCTCCTTGTACAGAGGAGCCATTTGGTTCTCAAAAACCAGCAAAGATCCCTGCGGAATGAGGACAGAAAGATGCAGTGCCACTTTGGGCATGGCTGGCCATGGAGAAATAGGTCATTTGAGTGTAGCCGTGCAATCAATAGGATGTTCAAGCCCAGGCAACCAAGCCAGATGCTGCAGAGAACGGTGCCTGGGGAAAGCTGTCGGCCTCAGGGATGATTCCATGGGGGTTGGCAGTTTCAGGGTACACAAGGGATGACTGGTCAGGACTAAGACAAACCTAGGCACGTTAGTGAGCATATTTACACATGCTATTTTCTGCTGTGAGTTCACCTCTTCTTCTCCGCCATCCACCTCTGATTCTCTGCAGCCGATCTGCAGTTGCCCACATGCCACATTTAGAACCTCCTCAACTTGCCAGAAATACTCAAAACGTAAAGGCTTCCTTCTTCAGGAGTTGTAACAGGTGCCGGTGCCCCTGTGAGGAACAGCCAGGGCTGCCCTGAGCCAATTCCAGTGGCCCCACAGCCCCACCACAGGGCACAGCTGGTCACCTCTGGCTACAACCTCAAGTCATGCAAGAACTATTTGACTTAGGAGGCTTTCAGCTATTCTTATCACCATGCACTGTTACTGTATTTGTCAACTTTTCCATGTTTTGAAATGCATGGCTTCTTTAACAGGTAATTAAATGCCTAGCTAAAACCATAACATAAATTATTTGCAACTGTAACAAGCAATATTTGGTGGACATAAATCCCAGGTGTTCCTGGGAGAAGCTACAGGTGCTCTCATCCTAACTAGCACTTCCTTCACCACCATCCCCTCGTGCAGACATGATAGCTCAGGCTGCTTTTTACTACATACTTATTCCATGCAACTGCTTAAAATTAATGCATTCTTCTGAAAATCATTAAATTAATTACTACTTCCTTTCAGGAAAGTTTTAAAAGCACAGAATTACTGAAACCACCAGTCCGCATTTAGTCAGTAAACCTTCAATGTTACGTACAGTTAACATACAAGAGATCAGAACAACTGCTAACCCCCAAGACCAACAATGTAATACACCCTTACATTTGGCATTCTTTTCTTGCAGCTAAGCAGTTAAGACATTCATGCTTTGTACACATTAGAAGAGTGGATACTATGTCCATAAAAATGAGTTGCCTGGAGGAAGGGGGGGGAGGGAAAGGCATTGTTTTTGAAGGGAAGTAAGTAACTCCTGTTCACTACCACTCAAACACAGAATGTCATTTCATGTCACTGCAATCTGTGAAAGACAGCAAAGGCTATTCTAGCAGCCAGTCTTGCAGCCGCAACATTACATTTTTAAGCTCAGGTAGTCAATCTTTAAAATGCACTATATACATACATATATATACACACACTTATAACTGGTAAACAATTTGAAGTCTGCCCTTGGTAACACTAACTCATCATTTATTGCTTTGCTTAGCCTGCAAAGACAAACCTGCCTTCTCAAGATGTCCCAAGAGCTGTCACAAGCCCAGCTGCAGACCTCCAAGGGCAGACCAGTAAAACTTGCTACAGAAATGAAGCCATTGGATTTCTGTCCCCCCTCCACCCCAAAGGATGAAACGGAGTGTCGTTGCCCCCATTCTCCCCACCCTGGCTGTGTTGTGAACCTGCATGAACTCCATGGGCACCCCAAGGAGGCAGGACCCCGTGGGCCTTACAATGTGTTGTGACCTTATTGCTGCTGACGCTTTGACTGTGACACAATTAAACAATCCACCAGACCCACATGCATCACGCTCGCTGCCCACAAGGGTTAAGTACGAGAACGCAGGTGACTTCTGGGATTTGCCTTCTGAGCAAATCTCACTGCCAGGGCTGTAGGAGCAGAGGGATGCAGGCTACTAGTCTTGGGGAGTGTCAGTCACATCCTTCTGAGCACCTTACTTCTAGCTTTCACCACTTCTTTGCCACCTGAACAATTTTCACCTGCCAAGTTTCAGTTGTGGTCAACTATTAGTAATATTGGACAGTGGAGAGAAGCTTGACTACAGGTGGCACAGCTTACTGAAAGTAATAAATACTTGTTTTTTTCATTTTAAAGTGTGTTTGCTTCACTTTCCACAGGCACCTGTTGGACACACATAGCCTAACTAAGTGACCTGACTGCATGCCCCGGAGGAACAACACACCAAGATGAACATTTTCATAGTCTTAAAAGAGTTGTTAACCAACTCAGCATTGCAAAGGATGGTCTAGATAAATAAGCAAAGGGATAGAAACCCTGCACGTCCTTCACTGCAGTTATTTAAATTCCTGCAGCGTAGTGGGTAACTGCTGTCTTTATAGAGGTATAAACTATGCTGCAAGGTTTTCATAAACACTTAGATGTGTACAAGAAGACTGAAAGCCTGTAAGTCAATTAAATGCATTCCAAAAACAGCAATTTAATTTTTCAGGACAGATACTCTGACTGTAAGAAGCTGGATTTATTTTGCAAGGGCAGCAAACTTTGTCATTAAATCCACTAGTTAAACAGAAAGCATCTACCTAAAAAAAAAAAAAAGTCTCAGCAGATGAAAACAAGACAGCACCCTTTTTTTTTTTATTTTTTACAGAGAATGCAATCCTATTGAACTAAAGAGTGAATAAAACTGAAGGCCACAAATTAAACATTAAACATTCCCCAAAGAAGTGTGCTTGCCTGTTCCATTTAAGAAAATCAGAATTAATTTGCATATATTACCAAAAATCTGGTAACTCCCCTGTGTAAACAGTTACAGAATTCTTCAATAGGCACCTAGCCTTGTAAGAGAACTGTAAAATTTTCAAACAAAGTAGGACTTCTAAATACCCGTATCTATAGATAGATAGATAACTAAAATACAACCAGCAAAATAGAATGCTTTTCAGTAATAAACACAGCTTAACAAGAACACAAAGTCATTAACTGTTATGCTCCCACACCAGTACTTAAAAGAATCAGAATCCATAGCAAGCAGTTGCCATTGAAGAATTAAACATATTTTGGCAAAAGAAAAATTCCTTCAGCTTGAAAAATAAATGCTTAAACGTCTGCTTCCCAGTAGGATGCTACTGTTCTGTGATAAAATACTTCTCCCACGGACAGCTTCCTTCTCAAAAAAACCCAAAAAGCTAACCTGGCAATAATATAATAGCACGGGGTCTTAGTAGCCATCATCCGTTCATTAAAATGCCTGCATGGAGCTAATTAACTTCCTCTTCTTCAGACGGATTACGAACCCTGCAAAACAGCTTCTCGACTCTTTCAAAGTAAGGCTGATGAAAGAAAGGACTATGTGCTGGAAACTGTAACGCAGAGATCATATCTCAAGGTTAAACCTTTATCTACTTGCTTTCTAATTAATCGCCACCTTCTGTAAGTCCATCTTATCTCAAGCTACAGGCTTTTTTACAAGTTTTACTAGCCCTACACCTCTACTGCTTATAGATTAAAAGTACATTTTGAACTTCGTATTGACCCTAAGTATTTAAAGGAAAGAGGGGATGGGTGAGGAGAGAAAAGCAACACACAAAATCAGTTCTCAAACCTTAGACAATTCTGACAAACAAGCGAAAGTAAAACATTCATCCAGTAACTGACTGATGAGAATTGCTGACAAATTCAACACAGGGCTAAAACACTTCATTTGACCCCAAACAAAAGGGATGACATAGTAACAAATGGCACAATCCAAAGTTTTCTGAAACAAATGTAGAAATTAACATCAATCTTTATAATGGCCTGAAGTTAGTGCCAATGCCTGCTCGTGAAAAAACTTTGTAATATTCCTGCTCCAAGCACAAATAATCAAGAATTGAAACACCCTGAATTCCTGCAGTTGCCATCAAATTAACCAAAATCTCTGCACCTCGTGTTCAGAACACCCAGTATCTTTGCAAGCTGTAGCACAAAGATAATGTAACTCCATTCTTTTGCAGGAAGTGTTAAAAAAAAAAAACAAAACAAACACACAAAACAAAATCCTCGCAACACTTCAACAAGGCAAACGTGTTATACACAGAAATTAATAACTTAATAATAGTACAGAAAAAAGAACAATGTCTTCTTTCACACTATAGGGACTGAACATTAGGCTACTTGTAGAGATTGAGGCAGCTGCTGAGGATGTCTTAGCAGCTCTTGTATTTGCAAGAAAAACCCTGTCACTAGAAAGCAAAACAATCCTGCCATTTAAATATGTCAACTAACTGTATACACATTATACCGTCATATTTTGCAATCCCAAAATTAAAACATGAATCCAAATTTCTGAAGGAAAAACAATAAAAATTACTCCCAACCATTAAAAAATTATTCCAACACTTGTAAGGGCAGAGCCAAACCACAGACTGCCACAGTGATCGATTACTTCAATATATGGCAAAACATTTGCAGGAACTCTGCCGGAGCAGCGCAGGTGATACAGCCGGTAACATTTCCAAGCCCTGAAAAGGGCATCCGAAGGAGCGGGTACCGAGCCTTACCTGCCCAAAAGCAAAGCTCCGCAACCACTTCACCTGTTTTCCTCTGCCAGCTTTGACAGCCTTCGCGGGTGAAAGTTA
>KZ505782.1:905360-920291 GCA_002844005.1 Limosa lapponica baueri
GGACATCGCTTCCAAACCGTTGGGAGTGAGTCCCGTCGTGGCCATTTTAAAGATGACAAAAAACTGGGCGCACAACAGCCCACTGTGGAGTTAGGAAGGGAGTTCAGGCCTCTCCAGTTTTAATGCTTCCCTGTTAGACAACGCTAAATGTACTTACTGCCCATAGAATTGTTTATTCATAGCTTAATAAGCTGAGGTTTTGCTAAAAATTTATTTTGTTGTAACAGTGATGTCATTATTACTAACCAGTTTCAAGTCTATCATTTCAATTAAATTCCTTTCAAAATACACAGGGAGAATCCAAACAGTCCAATTACTTCTATGCTGTGCATGGCTATTAGAACAAGTGACAAAGAATAGATAAAACTGAAAATGAATGCACATTTTAGAAAATTACTGTTTTCATAATATTATTAAATATTTTAAAATATATAATGGTTATATTATTTTTTATATTATTATATATTATTTTTAATATATATTATTATTTTTAATTCTGCATGGCTGGCTAATAGAGACAGAATAGTTAGACTAGAAGAGAGTTTTTTTATTAAAGGCAACTTTAATTTTTCAAACGCCATAGGTTTTCCTAGCTGGCAGAGTATCAGCTTGTCTAGTGAACACTGTTTTCCCTTGGAAAGAAGAGACGCGTATAGGATGTGCCCAAGAACAGACAATTCCTCTTGGCTGACCTAAGGAGAACTATTGACTTATGTCTCTGAAAAGAGTTCTTTATTACAACAAGGTAAGTCATTCAGTAGCTATACAGATGACGTGTTGTCTGTTGTGGGGCTTTTTTCCCCCAAAAAAGGAAAGGAAGTTGAAATTAGCAGCGAGCTCATAACAGATTATGGAACCTTAGCAGATGATAATGAAGAGAATCATGCGCAATATAGTAAAGAGGGTGATTTTCCACATCTGCAGAATAGGAGTGATGGGAATTAAGAAGACAATTCTGAAATAACATCAACTTCCAGACCACAATTAAAGCATAGTTAGCATTTCAGAAATAAGAAACAGGCGCCTGGTAGGAGGCCCTGAATTTTCATTTGCCTCTCGAACAGTACGAAGTGCGCTGTCAGTTCTCACTAAATAGCAACAGTCAAATACAATTTTCTGGATGTTACAAAGAAACATATATCTGTACTATGAAGTAATGCCTTTTCAGAAATATGTTGGTATCAGCTTCTAGAGTTTTCATGTTCTCCTCAAAAAATCTTCAATTCAGAGACTGTTCAAGCTTTCTTTGACATAATAGTTTTAGGCAGACAAGTAAGTAGATTGATGAGCCTTTCTGTTTTTGCTTGCTTTCATGCAGACTGCTCGTTGCAGGGGGGTTTGGACTAGATGACCTTTAAAGGTCCCTTCCAACCCAAGCTATTCTATGGGCAGTCAGAACTGAAATCCATCTTGGGGGCCCAATCCTTTTCCAAATTAAGCTGATGAGTGATCTGCTAAACTCACATAGGGTCAAAAGAACCCAAAAGAACCATCAGCAAGATATGCATTTAGATCATGAGCTCTCTTCATACAAAGTGTTTCAGAAAGCAGTAAACAAAACAAAGTTCATTTGTCCCCTCCATAAGAATGTAGCAGCTTTCAGAAAGAGAATAAAAAACAGAACGAGAGAAAGAATGAGAAAGAGAGAAAGAAAGAATAAGACCGAACAAGAGAAGGGGGACAAAACAAAAAAGAAGGCAAAATGAGAGACAAAGAAGCAGACAGACTTAGAAAGTGAAAGAAAAAAAAAGAAGGGAAGGAAAGAATGAAAGAAAGAGACAGGATCAAAGGAAGAGAAAGTAAAAGAAAGAAGGAAAGAAAAAGAAAGAGGGAAGGAATGGAAGAAGAAAAGAAAGGGAAAGGGAAGGAAGTAAGAAAGAAAGGAAAGCGAGGAAGAGAGAAAGGGTGAGAAGAAAGCTCTGATAACATGCAGGTTTGGAGTGACAATTTCTTCACCCTGGAGAGGGGGAGAGGGAAGTTTTGAGAGTCGCATTATACTGATTCCTCTTTGAAATAGTTTATAAAATGGGATATGCAGATAAATCACATACATATAACTGTAAGCAAAATCAGCCAGGAGACCACAATAATCAGCAAACTGTAGAGCTTCCAGAAGGCTCAGCTGTTCCTGTCCTTCAAAACACATCCTCGCTCAATGCTTTGCAGCTTGCTTACAAGCTGGGGTCTTTTTTGTCACAGTAAACAGACAAAGAGAAATTCAAACCAAGCAGCCGACCCTGCTCACTGGCTATACATAGGGGCTTCTAAGAGAGAGGGAAAACAATCCCAGCCACTCTGAAAGCAAAAGGACATTGCTTAAAGGCAATTATTTCCCTCCTCCAATATGCCTTGTCCTTAGTCTTTCTTGTATATGGATCATTGGTAAATGAGAGGAAGATACAATGGAAAGCCACGGAAAAAATGTAATGGACATACTTCCTTCTGGGCATTAATATAATCAATCAAGCAGCTGCTTTAGTTACCTTGTTCGTGATCTGTTGTTTCCACTAGGAAGCCACTTCCACAGGTTTGCAATTCGACTTACAGCGTCCCCCTCCATAGTGAAACAGTGTTCAAGCACAATTGTGTATTTCCAAGTGGCAAGACAGTACCACATGTTAACATTTTCCTCCTCAAGACCTAGTTGCTACAAGTGAAAATCTTGAGCCAATGTCTTGGCTCTCTGTATGTTTCTGTCTGACTTAATTAACTGATCACAGCAATAATCTCAGCTAAAAGGATTCTCAGTAAAGGGTTAGGAGGGAGCTGCTTTAGCAGAACTGAGTGAAGCTTTTCACTTAGCTACTACCCCAGCAAGATCCAAGAAGAAAGGATCAGGGACTTTGGCTCAGCACCTTCTGAAAGCAGAGGGGATTTGAAATTTTGGAAACTGAAAGCAGGATTCTGATTAAAGCCTGATACCTCCTAATGCTGCACCAGCTGCATCTAGAAAAGTTCAGACATTGCTTTTTTGGGGGGTTGTTCAGGTCACTGAACAGCATACAGATTCTGAGAGCAGAATCTATATTCAAAGTCAAATCTTTCTCATAACCTCCCAAAGTACTTTGGATTTAGAACCACTTTGTAACAAGCCAAAATTCTCTTGAAGAGGAAGAGTTGCTCCATTGTGTTAGCTTTCTTTTTCCAGTGACTGAATGTCCGCCCAGTCATAAAAGATTATTTTTTCCCTACCTCTACTACTTGGTGGTGGCACTACACAGCCCAGTATCCCCATCTATCTAGCGTACTCACCAGTACAAGGGAACTCACGTTTCTGTGCTCCAGCTGGAGGACTGTAGAGAGCAAAGTTTTCCATGGCAATTCAGTCAAAATGAGACACTTCCATTTCTTAATGTAATGATGCAACACTGAAAGTACTGATCAGCAGTAAAACAAACTCTTAATGGCATTTATGGTTTAAACACATTTAAAACAAAGATCATAAAGCGTTTTACAGGAATAAACTACACTTCACAACCATCTCGCTGGAATTTTACAGTGTCCATCACAAAGATTTTCCAGCTATGGATTATTTTTAGTTCAAGTTTCAGTTAGGTAAACTAAGGCATATAGAGGCTGAACATGTATCCAAAGAGCACAGTCAATTAGTTTAAATTCTCTTTTCTTTTTTCACAATTTAAGACATGACATATGCATAGATCTCCAGTGACGGTATGATGGGCTGCTCACTATAGATGAACAGAGTCCCACATGTTTATTCAGCACAGGGCTGGCTTACTTCGGCAGACTAATGCTTATTAGCAAATTGAAAAGGAATGCAGCAGCCTGTCTCCTATAAACACCACTTGGCTATTTAAGCCTACACTGCACTAGAAATAGACTTATATCTCACAAACACCACCAAATGTCAGAGCGTATCATTTATTCATTGCACACTACATTATTTTTCAAATCAGATTTTATGTGTCCCTTACTATATAAAGCTGGAGGAAGATTCTCATACACTTGAAACACTTCTGCACTGAGGAATTAGGCTGCTTTTGAATCAATATACAGACTGTGCACTGAAGGTCAAACTACAAGGCAGAATCTGATTTCAGATTTTGATTTGAGTCTTGCTCCTGGTTCAGAGATTGACCTCAAACACATTCCCGAGAGTTTGTTTTCTAACACTGCCCTGCACTGAGACATTGCTGCCTCTGCTTTCTTTTGTCCTATACCATCTTCTGTTGCTGTCCCTCACATCTCCTGCTTGCTTAAACATGACCTGTGGAATACTGTCTGCTCCGAGCTGGACAAAGACAAACAGCCCCAGTATCTCCTAATGCTCACCCAGGTGAAGACCACGTGTAGCCAGGTTTGCAGTCTGCAAACCTTCCTTCAAATGCTGCCTTCTTTTGGCCAAGTAAGTGCCATAATCAGTTTTAGTACCCAGGCATGTAAAGATGGTTCGAGTAAAAAAAAAAAAAGTAACATTTGATGCAGGCAGACAATGAAGCCTTAGGATACAACCCTGTCTAATCAATCAGTTTCAAATTGCCAGTGTGAGACATATTTTGGACTGTAAAGTTTTGCACACAGAGGATGTGCTCTGATCTTTTATGCCTCTCCTCCAGTTAAGCTAGGTTTTCACACCGACAGCAGAGCTATTGTGTGCATGACATTTACTGCTGGAAATGGATGCTGTGTCTTGGCAATGAATGGAAAATCTGAGCGCTAGCAATGAACAGATATCTTTACAGTGTTCCTTGGTCTCTTGTTAGTCATTCAACGTCGAGGAATTCAGCAGAGAGGAAACACACTGGGTGAACGTCAGTGTTCCAGGCTCTGGCTGAAGAAAGAAAAACCCTGCTTAAAAACAGAGTATGGGCACTGAGTGCAACAGGCTCCTGATTTTCAGTGCACGCCAATGAAAACCTTCCTGACAGCAAAGTCCCAGCAACCTAGCTGGGGTTTACTTGGGAAACATACAGTTTTCGCCATAGGAGATTAAGTTGGGATGCTTGTTTTCAGGTTGCATAGAAAAATCTAATTGCTGTGAGAGATTTGTATTTAGATGCAGCTTCGCAGCCTGCAGAAAGAAGACATAGCCAACAAGGTAGAAAGCAGAGTGTCATCTGGACCAGAAGTTCACCAGCTTTTTATAACTTCACTTGAGAATGGTGTCCATGGTCTATGCCTGAATGGATCCCAAGGAGCTAACACAGGCTCCTTGTGCTCTAGGGCACTGCACTCACTTACTATTTCACCAGGTTTTATATCACTTACAGACTTCACCAGAAAATGTTTTTCTGTCTGTCTTGATCAGTGTCCTCTCTGTAGATGGAGAGTAAACCCTTTCCCAGCTGAAGCACCATGCAACCTTTAAAAAAGTAATTCACAGACCACTTGGCATCCCAAATGCTGTGTGTGCCTGGCCACTGTGCAGACAGCCTGGCACCATGAGGGGACCGGAGCCAACTCCAAACTCTGCCTGCCACAGACTCCCTCACCATCTGACAAGTGCGTAGGGGTCCACAGCTCTTTTCCTTGCAGCGGCTTTGTAGGTAACCATCTGAGGACATGCAGAACATGAATAAGCCATAGAACACAAGTCATTTAAGCTAACCTGGATTACTCACAAAAGCATGTAATACACTATATTTCTAATCTAGAATTCGTATCTCTTTCAGGCCAGAGGCCAAATAAAAAGAAAGAGCTTGGCCAAGGCACAAGATGGTTGTTGTAATCTCCTTGCCCTGAGCTATGCAGTGAGGATGACACTCTTCTGACTGGTGTGTTGTGTAATGATCTTATGCATATCACTCTTAATGCAATTAGATTGAAAGCTGTTTCCTCTTGAGCATTTATGCCCTCTATTTTCTCATGTCCTTCATACTGAAAGACAGAGAAAATAACCAGCCAGTTAACATGACACTCAAAGTTTTGCTCTTTTTGCAGTACCATCCATTATAAATCTTACTTACAGCATTTGTATTTAACTTTATCCTTGTTGACAATGTAGATTAAAGAATTCACATTTTAGTTGTTTCTGGATTCTAAACAAAATATAATTATTTGGCTATAGAAAAATTATCTGACAATTTATCTAAAAAGTGTTTCCTGCATGATTTGAGAAATCAGGGAAGGAAAGGGTATGATTTAGTGTATTTTTTTGCAGCTTAAGAGCTTAACTTAAGCAGAGGCTATCAAGGATTTGACTTCCAGAAACTATTACTATATTTCTTTTAAGAAAGAGGGAAAGTTTCTCTCTTTCTTTTATGTCATCATTACAGCTTATCATCACATATGGGCTTTTTGTCAGACAAATTTTTTCTGGTAAATCATGATGAGGTATGGCTTTGGCTCTTAAATGAAATGTAATTGTTTAATATTTACGTTTTTTCATCACATTTTTACTAAATAGATTGTAGTAGTCGCTGAGCAGTGTGTTTACTACACAATGCAATTTTAAAATGTGCACAAAAACACTAATGCACACAAGTGTTTCTGTGGGAGAGTTAAAGCTGTAGTAATTTGGTGCCAGAGCAACAGAGTCCAAGGCACTTGGCAAGTTTTTCTATTGGTCATGCAAGAAAATGTGGCTATACGGAAGAAGTAATTTAGGACAGATAAAAGAAAATATTTACACAAGCCCAAATCTAATCAATTCATTAAGCTTCATTTGCTTGTTGCATTAAGCTTGTTTACATTGGTACTAGTAAACTAAAAAACAGAAAGGATGCACATAAACATAAACCCAGACAGATGCATTTACAAATCAGGTTTCAGGTCACTGAACAAAAGATGTTGCCATTGACACATCTATAGACACTGGTCTATAAAGAGACATGTATATAATCCTAGTCTGATTTCCAGCAGACAGATGGCATTATTTTGCAAAACCCATTGTATCACAAGACCTTACGTCAACATTGCCATGTCTGTAAGGCAAGAACTACTTAATAGGTAACAGATTCCAGACTTGATGGTTTTTTACCCCTAAAACTCACCAAAAAGACACACAGGAATCTTAACGGGAAGCCGGTACCACTGCCTTTTTGGATGGTGTAATTCTAGTCACTTCGCAATCCGTCAAGCGCAGCATGAACGGGCAACTGCAGTGCAGCTCCCCAGGACACTACAGAGAGGCCGAGAGAGCCATCAGAGAAAATTACATCAGCTGATCTGCAGAGCATAAATGATAGAGCCAGCAGGGCCCAGTTTACCTTCCTTTATACCATCATGATGCCATTTGATGGAAACCAGCTGCTACGGTCATGTTCTTCACGCTATACCCAGCCCTGCCACTAGAATACGCAGACAAGACCCAAGTGTCTGATGGTCTTACGATCTATTTTGTTTTCAGTAAATTTCATATACTATGTAGACTGACATTCTTGTCTTTACAACAAAGAATGACTATCAAAAAATCTCTCACTCAGACATTTAAATGAAATGTAAACTGATTTCCACAAGCTACATCAGCACTGCCAGTACAGCATTAGGCCTAGTAAAATAAGATTTTTTAAAATGTATCTACCATTTCCCAATCTGAATACACCCCTAATGACACTCCACCTCTAGTTACACAGAAACTTGGTGTCAAATATAAATTTTCTTGGCTTTACCAGAGGAATCACCGCACACATCCCAAATCAACAAATCACTGGGTAATTCATAATGATGGGTCATCAAGTAACTGATAGAAAGCATTGCATGCATGGGACTAGACTAAGCTTAGAGAAGAGAGGTATGAATGTTCCAACCCCATTCTTAGATTGGCATTATTAGTGCCCTTATTGATGCCTAGCATCAGAAGGATAATATCTTATTCCCTGGGAAGAATAAATCAAGATCAGTTAAATGTGGCCTTGTTCTCAGTGGATCCCTGGGTCTCCAAACAGATAACCTGTTCCCTGAGCTTCCCACAGTCCCAGGAAGACTGGCCCTGAAGATTCCCTGAAGCTGCCTCCCCAGGCTCATCTCTCGGGGGGGACAGTTTCCCCCTGTCCTGCCTGAAGACCCCCTGGAGCTGGGGTGGCCTGACAACACACTGAGCCACACCAGGTGTGAAGTCACCTCTGAGCCAGGCTGCCTCCCACTTGCTTCTTTAATGAACGTGAAGGCGAAATGGACATCTTGCTGCGGAAAGCCTCGATTCCAGTGCATGGAATGCTCTCTCTGCTGGAGAGCACTGCCAGAAAGGACACGGGCACTGCTCCTGCCACCTGGCAGAGAGCCACTGCGACATAGCAAGCTGTCCAGCCAAAAGAGGTACAAGCTTTACCCTCAGAGCAGCAGAGTTTTTGATGGGAGCCATACTCCTCCTGGGCCAGGAAATGCCTGGGAACGCTGTCCTTTCCTCCTGAGGCTGCGCAGCTGCACTTTGTCTTCTGAACCTGTCTGGCTCAAACAGTGACTATCAATCACACAAAATTTTCCCAGGAGGAAGGGCATTTTTTTATTCATAGCGAGACAACAAAACATACAAACAGAAGAGATTTTATACAAACACATTTATGATTATTTTTCTAGAGCACTCACAAAAGCTGTTGTATTTGGCAGTGAATTTAACAGTCACTTGTGTTGATCAACTCTACCTTTAAATAACACTCCTAAGTGAATTATCTGTATTGTTTTATCTGTCTGCTCCATGATGCTTCTGCAGGAAAAATGACCACAGGGGTGTACACCTCCCATATTTACACACTGTAAAAATCATCATTAGAAAAGAAACAGGAAAACCCACCCCTTTGAATTTTGCACAGCCTAATGCATCCCCCAAGATAAGAGCGCTGAACAAAAACTTCCTGTCATTTTATCTTTCACTTCCAGGGCCAGGTTCAGAGCACCTTTTGTACACGAATCTGTGAAAAGAGTCCCAGCTGCAGAAAGCACACTGGCTCCAGCAGCAGAGAGTAGCTGCAGTCTGCTCAGTACGGGTAAGTCTCTGTACATCCCATCTAGAAAACGCCATTCAGGAATCCCAGGAAAGATGCATTGTTTTAGATGGGCTATGTCCACCTTCCACCAGTAACTTTCTGGTTTCTTTCCCCTCTTCTCTATTTCCCACCATTCCTCTTAGTACCGAAACAACTTGAGGCTTGGGATCTAAATCCAGGGACTTCTGTGAAAGTTTTGACCCAGACCTGCACATGAACCTTGTGAATCCAAATATGATTTCTACTTTATTACTTCTGATTTTTATTTTCTGTTCAAGTCTCACCTTTTACTGTATTCTTCATAAGCAATTATACAGAAGTGCAGGATTTGTTTTATAGGTTCAAACCAAATGTCACTCTCTGCTGCTTCAGCAAATGGACAGACCACTCATGCTGAAAGTCTTCTCCTCCTGCTGCCTTTGCTTCCCCAGCATCGCTGACGGCACATTTACATCCTGAAACAAAGTCCCTACCAATTCCTCTGTGTGACCTGAGATGGTGAAAGTGCTCTCTGTTATCAAAGTGCCAAAAAAACAAACCAAAGAAACCCAGGGATCTAAACTGGCTCAAAAGAAACTTAACAAACTAGGCTCCTCTGGAGAGCTGCTCCATCTCCAAAGGATTTATGGCTTTGCCTATGGATCACAAATATACAATGGATCAAGAAGATAAACACAACTGTAAAGACAGCAAAGCTATACTTTTAAAATGTCCTACATACAAAACTAGTCACTGTAGTCCCTACATAAAGTATTCACTAGCTTTATAGACTATTGTAGAAACACTAGAAAATATTTTGTATATTAAACAACGTTAAACTTTATACTTTTTGCCCTATAGCTATTATTTTACAGTTTGCATATTGAGTCTTTTCTTTAAAATTATTCTCTGCAAGTTGCAAGCAAGTCCATAATATCTGCACAGTGGAAACAAAGCAGAGTTAAAATCATGGAGCCATATTCTGCACACATTTACTCTACTGTAAACCCCAAGTAACTGTGCTGATCTCACTGGATTTAAACTGTATTCATAATGAAATACAGAAATTGTCCTGTACTCCCACTGATTAAGCTTCAAAATAATTTACTTATGACCTTTTCTGAGCACAAAGGCATTTTAGACAGTGTTACATAAGTGTCTTGCTAGCTACAGTTTGTGACTTCAGTTAAAAACCAATGATGGCAACAATTACAGTTTCTCTGTCTTCAATCTTCTTTAATATTCCCAGAACCAAAAAAGAGTTTCTTTTTTTGAAAGCTCTACAATATTATTTTGGTTTCTGATCCTGTTCTCTAGCTCAAAGAATCACAAAAGGTACATCTAGAAGAAACTTACTCAGTGACATAGTTCATGCCCCTGCAAAATGTCGTGATTTTTCTTTACTTAGCATTATTTTCTCCAGCATCCTCTCAAACGTCCCAAACAATACAGCTTTTAGCCCTTCTTAGGAAACTTTCAGTGAGCTGGCATGTAGTGCTGGCTCAAGGAAGGGAACAAGTGGGTAGGAACAGATTATTTTTTATTTAGCCATGGTCAGGCAGACTCTGTGATGCACATTTCATCCCCGTTTTCCCCCTTAGGAATATGGTCTGAACACCCTCACGCCTCCCGGTGAGGGACCCAGGGCGCATGTGGGGCACAGAGCAGGGTATTGGCGGGTGCCCAGGTTGAACCTCAGTATGGAGCTGGCAGGCTCACCTTGGGTCCCACAGCGTAGATACCACCTCCACATGTCTCCTCTGTGAAGCGCAACCGAGGACCTTCCCCAAAGATCCCTCCTGGCCTCACTATTCTTCTCCCACCCTAACGGGCTCTGACTAGCAGTACACAGGGGAGGAAGGCGTCACCTTATAAACCTTTTCTTGGAAATACTAGGCTTCCTCTTAATCCACAGCTAGTCATAACTGGTTTTCTGCAATGTATCTCACATTATCAACTGGGAAAAAACCTGCAGTTGGGATACATTGCTTTGTCATCTATCATATTTAAACACGTAGGCAAATAAAAAACGGAACTTACAAAGCCCTAAAAATAGTACCTATAAGTGCTTTTCATTTGAAAACCACATGCTAAAGCTCACAGCAAACTGAGCAGAGCATTGAAAAAGATGAGGTCAAATAGGGATGCATTTTCAGTAGTGATAAAAGCTAGGATGGGAAGCCAATGAGGCAAAATTGCATATGAATCGGGAGGAGAGATTGTGGCAGACGATACACTGTTAGGGACAGTGGTAGCAGCAGGTCTCTTCTCCCCAGCACTTGCCACTACAGAGAAGGAGAGTTAGAATGAGAGCGGTAGATTAGGTAAGGTAATAGTCCTTGAGTGCTACAGCTTCTTTATTTTTCTAGGTCACTTTATGTTTTAACCAAAGAGAAGAGCATCATTCAGAATGCAAATGGTTTGTAGAGGCGCAGAAAGCAACCCACTTGCAGCTTCACCAGCAGCTACGATGTAAAGTCTCATCCCCATTTACACCGAGGTCATTCAGAAGAAGGTAGAAAACTTTGTATAAATGAGGACTTCCAGCAAAGTACACAGTTATACATTGCTCTAGAAATTATTTGATTCTTTGCCGTGAACATGAACATGTTGCCTTTGCCTTGGCATATATTTTTTCCATAAATATTGGGATATTTATGTATCAGCAGGACCATTATTCTGTGAAAAGACCCATTTCTCTGCTGTTACCTCACAGTGATACCAAACAGAGTGTCATCCTGTCTGTCAGGCTGCTAGAGAGCTAGCATTATTTACAAGTAATGTGCTTTTAAAACTACCTGATTCTTAAATAGGAAAAGAGATTTTTATTATTTTAAGGCTCTGGAGAAATAAATAGGCTTTTAAAAAAGAACTCCAAATGTGGCACGTGATTAATGATAGAGCGGTCAAGCGTCAGTTACCAGCCTCAGCTAATACTATTTAACCCCTTTTGGTCTTTTTCCATGACAAAATAAAATCATACTACTACAAGCCCATGTGCATTACATACTGTCCGTGTTTACCCCTTCACCTCAGCATTCGCTTTTACCAAGTTTATTTACCAACTATATATACAATAACTTTACCAAGTTATTTCATTTGTTCTTGACATTTATACACTGCAGGAAGCAACTAACCCATGGAACATCCCTTTTCACAGCTATGATCTCCTAATAAACACAGAATTAATTATATGCCTTTATAGCCTTGATTAATTGCAACAAGTTAACCTTTATCTCTCTTCCATGTCCGATACAAGGAACTGTTTGAGGTGCTTTTTTGTCTTATGAAAACAATGAACTGAACAATGTCTCCAAGCGATGGCTCTTCCATGGCTTGGGGGAAGAGGGACTGAGTGTCTTCACAGCCGCGTTCCTGGCTTGTCATCACATGGGCTTGCAAATAGCTCTGCAAGACCTCCAAATACAGGGGCTTGGGGTGAAGAGAGAATAGACTGAAGAAAGATGCCTCCCATCTCCTCACCTGGCTCCAAGTTACTTCCTCAAGTCCCTGCAGTGTAAGCCAAAAGCCCCCTGCTACACAAGAGGCAAGCAGGGCTTAGAAAACATAAATGGCAGATTCCTCCAGCCAAAACACAACATACTGCTTGAACGCCGGCGAAAGAACTGTGCCTCACCTGTGGCAAGTTGGAAGTAAAAGAAATACCCACAACCATTCCCTTGCACATAAGTTAAGAAATTAAGTACTGGAACTGGGCCTTTGTGTCTCCATTTAACAGTTCACAAATGAAAGGATTTCTTTACCTGATCTGACAGCATGCTTACAATGACATGGCCAATTTCAATTAATTATTGTTATTATTCCACTTCTATAACAGACCCACTTAGAGCCTCCAGATGCAGTTGATTCCTGATCATACAGGTACTACAAGCACAAACAGATAAACCTCATCTATGCAGGGAAGTGATGCTGCTTTAAGTCAGGGTCTGCCTACAGTGGGTAAGCTAGTGTACAGTACACTGTGAATTTACAGCCCACAAGCTAGTCTACACTAGGCTTCTGCACCATCACTGCAAAAGCAGAGTAAGTCACTGTAATATTTATTGTACACTAAGGACACCCATAGAGAATATAGTACAAAGTAGCTAATGAACTATATGTTCACATCCTGGCTAAGTATGCACCAATTTCTTCCATGCATCAATGTACAAGCTTAATTAGAAACCGTATGAGTTGGTGCAACCGTTTTGTGCTTCAGCAAAATTAAAACCAGAAGCACTAATAGGTTAAGGTAGGAACAGGAGAGGAGGGACCTGTACCCCAGCAATCCATATGAGGACCAGCACTCAGCTCTTCTCCAACCCAACTTGTCCATCCTGCTCTCCTCTGCACCAAAGCTTATTGTCCTGGCCCATAGCTCTGGTGTCCAACCTTGCTCCATGGTCTGCTCACCAACTTTCCTACTTCTCCAGGTCTTACTGCAGCCCGGTGATGGGCCCAGCCATGGACCTGTTTCCTGTGTGCCTCCTGACTTTCCCCTGAACTGCCCCACGATGATCACAGTTAGACAAATAAAGGCATTTCCAGTTTAGTAAACTTAATTATCTTTGATTTAGGTCTTATCAAATGCTTTTTTCCTCCTGGTGTAACTAATGGGAATTTCCAGGAAATCATCAGTTAAACCCAAGGAAAGTCTGAATGGACATTTGACCTGGCTGGAGACACAGATAGAGCAACCAGCCAGGACAATGCTGGGAAACATCACCATGTTTGAACATGCTGCTCAAAGTTTTCAGAATGCTATTTTCTCCCAGATTTTAATTCAGGATATGCAATTTTCCCCGTCTCCACAAGCCACAGCCGTGAGGTCTCACTCATTCCTGGCCCTGTGGAAGGAGGTGAGATGGATGGCCTGGGATGAGCCACAGACCCCCATGAGGGTGTTCTGCATCACTTGGCCTCCAGCCCGGGACGTGTGCCCGTCCTGACGCCAGGCCATGGGGTCTGATGTGGTAAGCATGGCCCTCAAGACATCCGCTCTGCTTCCCAGGCTTAAAAGCAGGGAATAAAAGGAGAATAAAAGCCCTGAGAGTTTTCCAAAGCAGAATCTTTCTGTCACCCCGTGTCTGTATAATCTCAGCCTCTTGGCTGGGGCCCATGGAGTAGCACCAGCAGGAATACCAGCACAGGGTTACTCATCCTCACCATCTCTAGCAATACCACTCACCAGAGATGTGTTTCTTTCATATGTGTAAAACAGATTTCCAAAACAAAGGATCTAAATACACATTACAAGTCTTTTTTGGATACTGTCCAGAACTAAACAAAAGCTTTTTAAATAATAAGATAATATAGTAAAATCATACTACTATGTTTTAGAAATTCAAATCTGTAAGAAATAACTGCTAGAAATATTCACACACATACCAGCAGCTCTGTTACTTGGGCACGTATTTTATGGGATTTTTTTGAGACTAACTCTTTGCTCATGTTTTTTGTGCTCAGTTTCTCTCATGAGCCTGGCTGTTATTTCCCCACGCCCTACCCTCACTGGTCAATCACATCCTCTTCTCAGCTTCCTCCTTGCTCTACTTGTATGTTCTCTTCTGGGGTCATGCCTTCACCTTCTCACCAGCTGCATTGCTTGAGTGTTTGCTCAGAGGAGAAGCTTCCCCTTGCTACTGGACCTCTGTGCTGGTGGCCCCTCCACTCCCCTCTGCTCCCAAACATGGTGCTGCCCTTCAGCTTTGCACACAAGAGCTTTGGAAAACTGAATGAATGAGAGTGCAAGGTGGTTTATGTAAGATGGAAAGATGCTCTTTTACAGGATCAAAGCTGCTGCAGGAGTAAAGCCGTATCTCAGCCTGGAAGCAAAGTTCTTTAAGGAGAGTTTTTTTGCCTAACCACTTATAATGCTCTGTTTTGTAAATTAAAGTAAACCCAAATTCTATTATGTGAAACTGTAACACCTTCCCCATCACACCAGCTTTGAATTACGTGCTGAAAGCTCCAATTGCGACCACTTGAGTGACAGGACGGGACTGGCTACAAAGTCAGCCAGCGGCAGTACGGGGACTGTTTTGGTTGCTGGAAGCAGCTCAGTGAC
>KZ505782.1:925254-940246 GCA_002844005.1 Limosa lapponica baueri
AAGGTGCATGCAGTAGCTGTGAAAGGTGACACGCAGAGCTTGTGCCTTACAGGCAGCAGGAATGAGAGCTCCCCTTTGCATGAAACTCATCCTCCCCCTGAGCATTCATGGCAAACAATTCATACCATTGCCAGGCTTGGCACCGACCAAGATTTGGGTTGGCACCACCAACACGAAGCTACAATAATCCTTTAAAATAAAATTTGCCACCAGACAGCAGTAAGGTGACTCAGAATGCAAGATCCTGTTCTCCACACTTGTCTGGCCCTGAGACCCTGCTGGCACTGTCAGTGGTGATGCCCATGAGCACCAAGTCTAATGGTAGTTTCCCTGACACAAAGCCTTTTGCGGACTCACAGGAGGCAACGGAGACAAGCTGAATGGCAGCATTGAAAAATATCCTCTGTCTCCTTTATATCAGAGTCAGTGTCGGCAGAGTATCTCTGATTCTCCCGGAGAGCAGCTCTCTGGTTTCCCTCTGTCTGGCACTGGATTTCCAGCTCTGCAGCTGAAGTGCCTAAGACTGCCTCGCACAGCTCACTGAAATGCAGTGCAATGCCCAAGGGCTGTACTTCTCTCTCTACTTTATCTCAGAAATCGAAATTAGTCCCCATTACTAAGGCTGCCATCTCTGGCTGCCGTCTCTGGATCTTGCGGTTCTTCACATAAACTGCAGAGATCTTTTTGGGCCTTCACATGTCACTTCATATCCAGTTAATGATGTTTTAAGTTAGTATAAGTGTATAGGGGAGTATTCTAGTTTGCTCAGCCTTAAGCAGAATGAATCTTTAAAGTGATGATGCAAAGAAACCTGGATCGTCACCGATGAGCATACAGCTAAATAATTTGTTCTCTCTATTATTCATTTCACACACTAAACCATAATAATTTTTTCTCTCATTTTTTGCGTTTGCTGCTTTTTGAGTTAATAGTTTTCTTTCCTTTTCTAAATCTCACTTTTTCTAGAGGTGACAATGGAAGTTTTGCTTGAGTAAACTGGAACTTAAAAACCGATCAGAGATGTGTTAAAGAAATGAAAACTTTTGGGGTGAGTGGAGAGAAGAGTGTCGCAGGTGGTTTATCAGTTCTAAAGAGTGGTTTTACATGGCATCAATGGTTTCCAAACAGACACAGAGGAAATCTTGGAGTGCAAAGAACGAGCTGAGGCTTTCTGCTGTTCTGTGGCCTGAAAAGAACAGTCTCTATGGCTTGCTCTGCGTTGGCTTAGTTCCCGCATTACCAGCAAAACAACTGCCTAGCAACCCAGCTTTTCCCACAACATTTCCTCGCACACATTGTGTGCCCAGAAAAAAGTATAGCACCTAATATTCTCTCTGGATAATCCCCTTATTTGAGAGCTATATTCAGCCCTCTGTACACATCGGAGCTGTAACTACCAAGGCAATTGCTGTCATGACAGACAGCACAGGCAAAGTCAAGCCAGTCCTATCTGTGCTGCGAGCTGTGCAGTAGCACCGGGCGCCCCAAACAGGTTATCTGTGCATCAGACAGACAGCAAACTTGCTGCTTCCCTCCACCGTATTTCCCCTGACAAAGGCAGGAAGCCATGACTGTTAGCAAAAAGGTACAGACATCCTTCCTTTTGAAAACCCTGTGTTGTGAACAGTGAGGGAGCTCTCTAGCACACACTTCTCAGCTGTCGGGAAAGTCCATCTGAAGGCATAAATAATTCATTACTTTAAAAAAATGTGCTGGTTTGAACACGTGAAAATGCTTTTTCAGTTACTGCCTTTAAGGAACATTTACAGTCATACAGTAGGTTTACTAATAGTTACATTTTCCTATCTGACATCCCAGCTGCAGCAGCATCTTGCAACCGAATATTTAAGCTACTTTCCTCACAGCTTCAGCACCAGTGAAAGAAAGAGTTGCCTTGAATCTTCTGCAGCTGTTTCTGAGCAACATGCCGAGAGGACAGCAGAATATCCGAATTTGCCCATATGTTAGCTGGAAGCACAAGCTTTCTCACCCCGCCAAAAGACAGCACTGTTTGAGAAGCACTGTAAATAAGCTCTAGCCAGCATAATTAAGACAGCACTCTTAAATCAAACACGCAGAAATTAAGGCAGCAACTTACTTGCCGTCTTCATAACTTCCTCAGGAACATTGTCTTTTCAAATGAGGGTAACAGGAAATTGCGGTAATTACGGGTAAGCTACGCGTCTGCAGCTCAAACCACCCACTGCCAAGTGCAAAGGCAATCAGCACTGGATTGGTAAGCAACAACTGACGGCCGCCTCCCCTTCTTCTTGTACTTTGCATGTAAATCTTAAACAGACGCCATGTGGAGAGAAGTGGCTTTAACAGAGATCCACGTGAAATACGTCTGCGAAAAGGCTTTATTACTCACCATAGCTCTGTGCTCGGAATAGCAGTACCTGCCTCTGTGAAGTGCTCTGAGACCTACAGATGAAAAGCATCTGAGTCATGCTATCATTTATTACTTATTTTATCTGTAGATGTGTTCACGGTCTTTATTAAAGGCAATACTGGCCTTTTTACTGCCTCCTACTGATATAGGGATTAACTTGGGTCTCTCTTGCCCTGTCTTTTGCTGCAGTGTGGTAGAGAGGGTACTAAGAACAGATATGCACACTTAGCAGTCGAGCAGGTCCAAAGACAACTCCACGTGCCTTTGCATTCTCGGCTGAGGCAGAACTTTGCCTGCAGTGAATCGGGACCCTGCTCCTACCTTCTTCTTACAACAGGGTTTGATAGTAGGGCAGACAGCTAGCTGAAAGCCTTTAAGACAGGAACTACAAACTCTTTTGTTTCTTGAATTAGCATCTGACAGATGCAGAAAGCTGCCGTTAATATCCAGCCCACAGAAGTATGTATGTAAGACTGTGAACTCATGGAAAAGCTCTGATAACATCAGATACTGCAGGTGGTTTGTCATGCCTTTAATATCTGGATTGCCTCACTGAGGTTAATACTTTCAAATCTGCATTTTTGTCAAAGTCAGTTTAGCACCCACTAGGTGGTTAGATAAGGTAGGGACTCACAGCAGAGCAATGAATACTCATGTGAGTGGATTAAATGCTGTTAACTAAGTTGCAACTGCAAGAACAAATTCGGACTGCTCTAACACCTGAAAAATCTTGCAGGGATGGTGTGTCTGGAAAAGACAGCAGAATTATGGAAAAGAGCAGTTGTACAGGATTGCTGAAGGGCAGATCTAGCCTATAGAACCTGTGTCTCTGGGCACAAGTCAAGAAACTCGCAGAATGCCTTTAGGATCTCAGTCTGACTCTGCAGGGTTAGTGTTTGTAAGCTGAGTCAGCTCCATGACATAGACTCCAGGAGGTCCTGCTTACGCAGCTACATGTCAGACTAAAAAATCATTGGAGATGCACATGTAAAAGGAAACATCTGTGCCAGCAGCTAAAGCAAGTTAGCAATGCTCTCTTGCATAATGCAAGTAAAAGGATGTAGAGACTCCCTGAAGGAAAGAAAAGTTTTACCTAGCTTCAGCGAAATGCATCAGGTTCCTCTGCATTTTTGCCCATTAAACATACCCAGTCTTTCCTCCCTGCGTCTGCAGACAGTCAGAGCAGCAGTGTCTGGAAAAACAGAGTTTGAACTTCCTTAAAATACCTGCCTGCACCAAACACACTTACCATGTGGGTTATTTGATACCACAGGAAACTTTGCCACTTTTTGAGGAACCCGAGAACATAGACGTAGTAGCATTCTCCCCTCCATGATCCCCCACCATCCTATCAGCAAATAACTGCCACAGACGATTTGACAAAAATGGTGGGTATTATTGGCTCACTGAAGTGAAAAGGCAAGATGTCTCTGCAATTGTCCCTGACAAGTCAGATGTCTCTGCAATTGATCAAGAGCTAAAGGCCCTTTTGCCCTTGAGTTTCATCCTCTATTTCCCCTCTATTTTTCTTATTGCCTTAACCCTCTTACTGTTTTCTTTTCAAGCCACTCTTCACTTCCTACCTTCGTAACTTCTCCCTTACTCCTCCTACTAAAAAGATTTCTAATGAGTAATGATATAAATGAAAACAAAATCAAAGGCCTTTTTATGTCTAGATTATTTCCTTTTCTCCCCCTCTTCTTCCCTTCAGTCCAGACTGTATAACGCAAGCCTTCGGGATTGCTCTCTCTCCCTTTCCCCCTTGCCCCACCCCAAGCTTTTTCAGGCACAGCCACTATTTCGCTTTCTTCAGTTTAACTATGCTAACTCCTCTGTGGAAGTTCATCCAGCCGTCCTGCCCTTTCTCTTAGCCTGTCACTCTGGCCAATGATCACCAATTATTTTGAGCCAGACTGCATGCATATGACTGCTCAGCAGCGTGAGAGGGGAAGAGGACCCAGCTGCTACATGCTCGGGACCAGCACTTCCATCCTCTCTATACTCACAGCCACGAATTCTGTCCTGAAAGTAGACATCTGTGGCAGGGCTTCTTCACACACACGTTGTTGCAGTCACTACCATCAGAAGACCTCTGATTCTTAATAAGCCACTGCTGGGGCCAGTATATGGAAGGTCCAAATTCAATTTTTACCTCCTTTCAGAACATTGCAAATCTTTTTTGTTTTCCTATCTAGATGCTCTAACTGACAGATTATGGGACAAGATACTGCTGGCCTTAAATGCATATTAAAATTTTCATTTGACTAAGAGCAAGTCGCATACCAAGAACTGTCCTGGCAGCAGCTCAGTTCACAGAGAAGAGATGCCAACACAGCCCCAGAGAAGCTACCATCCATGGCCTCAGCATGGGATGGGGTTACCTCGATTCCTCATGTTGGAAGTATTGCTCTTTGCAGTGAATATTTACACATTTACACTGAGCCTATTCATGGCCTTGAGATTTAAGTATTCACCTAGATTTGGGGAAACCCATTTATTGGTAGGATATTTAATGTTAAATATTCACAAGAGCGGAAGGAAGAACCTAAGTCTTCTTTCCTTCCCCCAATCTAGACAAGTGGTCTAGTCATGAAGTTATTGTCTTTAATTATTTCATAAAACTATTCCATTTTGCAAATGAAAAGATTAAAGCTGCCTCATCCTATAGCATTATGGAGCTAATTTAAGCACCAGTAATAGAGGTGAGTTCAAAAACTCATAAACAGAAGATGGACTTGAACTTGCACAAGTGTTTGAACTACTGTTTCATGGAGAAAATATCTTGTACATTGAACCAGGTTTACTGAATACCAAATGCACCTACTCTTACCAATGAGCTCAGTAGACATGTGCTTAAAATAAAGATCTCAGTGTAACTTAGCTACATACAGTAGGTAGCAACAGACTGTACACAAAACATACATTTAACTCCTGAGGGAACTTCACTGCTGGAAAGTTGGCACACAGAAACTCCCATTTGTGCAGAAGTACTGCTGGGCTTTTAAAGGTATGAATTTTTAACTCAGATGCCCAAGTCTTTGTTTTTCTGATGCAATACTCTTGAGGCTAAATGAAACACTGAAGTATTTTTCCTGGCTAGGAGCTATATCTCCTCATGGGATTAATGGGGCTTACCCACCAACATTTTCTCTTAGGATCCAGGCAAATGTGCAGATAAATATTGGTGAGATACATAGCTACCACTGATTTGCCTTTGGGTAAGGTTAGGCCATTACCTCCCTATGGGCGAACCCCTCCACTACATTTATTTAACTATTTTCACTTGGTGAGATACCATGTTGTCCTCACCCAAACAGAGGTAACACCAAATACAACCATTTCCTCTTTGGAACAAATTTTAACAGTTCTCAGAATGATCAGATCTGCTAAACCAGATCTGTAATTTAGGTCTGTAATTTATGTCCGAACTGTAGAGGTTCAGTGGGTGGAGAGACAAATACCTGTGGGCTAAATAGTTAGTCTAAACAGTCTGTTTGATAAACATTGCCTGAAACAAAACCAAACCACAGTCATTCATATTAAGTCATGGTTCTCTAGAGCTGACAGTACCATCTATATTATTATATTATTACTATTATATAGTAAATAGATGCTTATGCAAGCTTATTTTTTGAATGAATAAGGAATTGTTCTGGAGTTTAGCCTTTTTGTTACGCAAAGCTCTTTCTTCACACTAGCAGTTCTCATTAATGGACACATTCCTGAGCAACATTTTAAAAATATGGTTATTGCTTCTTACTTCGTTTCTTTAATTCAAACTATGTGGCTTCACTGTGTAGGAAGAGACGAGGATAAGTCGAGGATAAAAGCAAGCATGGCATCAAATCCTCCTCTTTTTTAAAAAAGGAAGCGTTTTCATTTCAAAGTGCCCTTTTTAAGAAAGAAACTCTGAAGAATATCTGAATCACAGAAATGTTTCAGGGCTGCTCCTCCTCCACTCCTCGTAAAGATTTGCTCCCCACAGTATATTTGATAGTTCTTTGCAAACTGTATGTCCGAAATCGATACTAGACACTTCCTTTTCAAATTCAAAATTGATTTTAGCCAGTTAAAAGACAACATCCAAACAATTCCTTGTCATCTTTTCAGAAAATTTATCAACACAGCTGGAAATAATCACTCATTCAGCAGGAATCCCCACAGTGCATCTTAAAAAAAAAAAAAAAGGCAACCAGAAAGACTATTCTTGACCTCAGCAAGAACGCAAAAGATGGAATTCCTGTTGGACTCCTATATTTTCATCATTTCCAGCTGTGGTCTCACATGCTATTACTCCTATTAGCACTCAGGGCAATTAATTAACTGCAGAATATGTTTCTTTTTATTTCACTTTGCCAGTTCCATATCTGTTTATCTTGACTTTCTGCAGCCTATGCACAAGTTCAAAATCCATTTGTTTAAAATGTGTCTTTACACAGAAAGTGGACAGGAAGGGTCACACTTCTGTGGTCTGATCTTTGCAGGCTTTCTGTTAAGCTCATTGTTTTCACTGACAGCATAAGCTTCTGTGTTTTTTCTAAATTCCTTGAGACCTGTGGAGACAACATGAGAAAGAACCATTGATCCTATTCCACGTTGTGTATGATGAAAAAATTTGTAATTTAGTTCTACTCACTTGCATTTTACAGAAACCACTGCAAGTCACAGCATTCCCTAGGTTTATTTTGAGTATAACTTCACTTGAAAGACATCTTTTGTTGATTATGGGCAATTTGTAAAAACACATTGAAAATTCAGGTGCCAAACTGATTTTATAAGTTTGGCAGCCCAACCTTGTGTTTCTTCCCCTAGGTAAACCCAGATTATCTGATTTGGTAGAAGGAATTCCCTTCTAGTGGGAGGCAAACATAGAACGTGAAAATGTAATGTTTCAGAGAAGACATGCATTTTAAGAAGCACTCTTTTCTTCATAGAAGCGATTTTTTTTATGGGTGTGTCTCCTTAAGGACTTATGAAATAGTATTGCATTGATCCAGTAAATGTAACATCAGGCATTGACATCAAATTTGTTTCATCATGCATACCCACTTTTGTTAATCACAAAATGTGCCCATAAGACATATGTAGGTGCTGGATTTTTTTTACAGTTGAGGACACCCCATGAAAGTATACATAGAATCTATTATCATATATATGAAAACTTCTTTCTAAGAAATGCAGAATTTAATGTGAAATTGGAATTTAATATGAACAGCTTAGCCTCTGATTAAATCATCTCTCAACTCACTACTTTTGTCAGAACTTAGGTCCCTGAAGAGACATACCGAAAATGTTTACAGGCATGCAGAATCAAAACACTAAGATTTATTTCAAACCTTAAAAAAAAATTTTCATATTTCTAAATCCAGGCATATTCTAAAGTTCTCTTTTCTACTTAAGGGCTACATGGTCTTTGCAGAATCAGGGCTTCAGACACCTTTTTGCCAGTTAACAGTACCAGATAAAATTTCCTCCCCTAAACCATACACTTCTAAACTATGATGATGTTTCTCTTGTTATCTTTTATCCTGGTTTCTCAGTCACATTCTCTTAATCACTGTTTCCTGAGATTCTACTTAGCATTGGACAATACTGCTTCAGAACCGAGTATGGTATTTTGAGTACTAACAAGTGATCACACCAAGGATTTAAAGCACAGATCACTGGAATTTTGTCATTAATAGCCTGCCTCCCTCATCCACTAACTCTCAGAGACAGTCATTTCTGATTTTTAAAAATACACTTTGCATTTCAAACTCATTAAAATATGCTTTCAATGAAGTGAAAGTTATTAATTAAAGTGACAAAAGGTTTTAGTAATAATAACCAACACAAAATGACTGCATAACTTGCTATGCATATGCATGATCCTGCAATGACAACGATGAAGCAATTAACTCAAAAAGCAATCTTGCTGCCGACTGAAGCCTCTTCTCTCTGCCAACACCACAGTATATGGTACGCCAGTATTGTCCACTGCGTTATTTTGGCATAAGCAAGAGATTGACTTTTGAAATAATGATTTCCCTGGTACCAGTATAAATGAATACAGAGACACCTGTCCCAGGCAACTCATTTTGGGCCTGCCAGTTGATGTTTCAAGGTAGAAGTAATTCGGAAAGAAAGCAGCACAGGGTGCTGTGACATCTGCCCATAACTCCTATCACTAACACTTTGCTGTAGGATCTTTTTGCAGCTGATGGGAAAGGATTCAGGTTGGGAGTGCACGAACTTCCTGTTGTCTCGGAGCCAATGTATTTTTTTAACAACTGTAAGCTATTGATTGAACGAATAAAGAGAGAATTACAATAACCAACTGTTTAAGTTAAAGTGTTACTCCCAGCCTTTTATTTATGGAGAATTCTCTGTGTGAAGTAAAATCAATTGCTAAGCAATGGGCCATGAAAAGAAAATAGAAAGTGCAGGATATGGAAACAGTAAGAAATGTGCATGTGAAACCGCTAGAGACCGGGCACTCTGCCTGGGGGCAATAAAGTCCTCAAAACCTAATTATAGATATAAAGAAAGACAGGAAAATTAAGTACTTTCTGCATACCATATTAAATGGGCATTTACTTTTGTGTTTTGATAGTCAGATTTCTACAATATATTCACTTGACATTTCCAAACAGACCCATTTCTATGTTATGTATTAGGCCAAGGAAGACCACCAAACTAAAACGCAAATAACTTCTAAAGAGAGTCACACAGTGATAAACTCCTTTCATCATCTGGGTTAATAGCCAGAGAATAAAAAGCCCATACCTAACAGCTGTAAAAGCCATGCCTACTGCTTAATGAATCATCTGTGCCTGAGGACCTTCTCTGTAAACAATTTTACCAGCAGTATTATAAGTAAAATAGTGGCATTTAGGAATTCTTGTCCTACACTGACAAAGATTTTGTCAGAAAAGATCTGGGAAACAACTTACCAGAGATGATTTAGTGGGGCAGAGATAAAAAGAACTGTGACAGGAATCAAGCACTGATCGCTTTCCTTGTCTGTTTCCTAGAGCACATGAATGGAAAGATTTATTACCAAAGATATTTGCTTGTAGAGCAATTATTAATCACTTCAGGAATTGGTGAATGAATGTTTACAAATCCCTCTTTAATGATCTCTTTGTATTACTATACTCTTTATTCCCTTTTAGACCTCTACGGAACAACTGATAAATTTAAAAAGAGATTACAAAACCCATCAATTACATATACTGTAACACAAACACATACAATTACATACACTGTAATACAGATAAATAAATATTAATGCTTCCAAATGTTCTGAAAGGATAAGCTGCAATAACGTATTTAGTACTGATACAACTCTCAACAAGTATGCACATTAGTAAAATGACAAACAGCGCTGACTCTTTTAGAAAATATCTCAGCTGTTTAAAATGTACCAACCCTGTGCTACAGAAAATAGTTAAATCTGTATGACATAAAATGAAAAAGAAAATCATCTCCAGAGGCTCTGGTAGCAAGTGCCCATTTCTGCTCTTGTGGTCTATGTTGTCACTGCAGTGTGACAGGGCTCCACAGTGCACTGCTCGCTGTCCCGGGGAGGTGAGGGCAGCCCCAGAGCTCCCCTCACTCACATATGAGAAGAACATCAAGCCTGCTGGAACCAAAGGCCTACTTGAAGTCAGAATTTAGCTTTTGCAGTCAACTGAAGTTATGCGTGGAGTAGCAGTGACAATCTAAGCATTGTAAGCAGAAGCTTGCTTGCAATCACACACAGCCTAAACAGAAAAACAGAGCGGAAGAAAGAGAGGAAGAAAGAGAAAAGAAGGAAGGAAGACGACACACATCAAAGAAAACTAGTCGTCATAACCCACCCATACTTTTGAAAGTAGAAAACACTAGAGCCAAACAAGAAAACAACCAAAAAGATATAACCAGAAGCCAAATGCTCTGCTTGTAAAAAGGGTGGAAATACCCATTTTAAGCTTGTGTGTCTGGGTCTTGCAGCTGCCGGGCTCTGCCCAGGAGGAGCCCACCACCCCGCTGCAGGGCATGGGGCGGCAGGGGGGCAGCAGCAGAGCTGCCGGGGTTACCTGCTGCCCCAGACCCAGCAACCATCCTGAAACAGCCTCCTTCCTACTCACTCTTGCAGCTCGAGGTCTGTGTTTCATTTCCACTTAAATATTAAGTGAGGGATTTCACTGAATCTATTGCAACTACTTATAGGCATGAGGATAGTGGGATTTACTGTGAAGAGTCTGGAAAGACCAAAACAACATTTGTTTTGTTTAATTTAAAAAGCTGTTAGTTTTCTCAGTTCCAAGAAAACTAAAGTGATGGCAAGAAACGCGATTGTGCAGATTGCCTGAACTGGTGTTAATTACTTTTTAATCACTGAAAATTAAATTAGGCTTGAAGTATACATTATTTATTTCTTGTCTGGGTTGTCCAAAGACGGTGTAACAAGTTAACAGATATTGAATTATAATTACAAGAGTGCATAATTACATCAATTTTAGAGACTATAGGAAGGATATGCTGGCTGATCAATATAGAATTTGTTTATTTAAACAAAACAGTAAAATAGAAAATGGTGTAAAATATTATCTTTCATCCTAGCTTGTTTTGTTTATCGCTTTTCATTTTTAACTACCCTGGAGGGGCTGTTTATATGTTTCCAAGCATTGAGAAGATTTATTTTCTTGCCAACTATACAGTCTGATGGACTGTCTTCAGGAATGACCATCAAGAAAGAGACATCCTCAGGTCCCCGGGAAGTGATGACCTGGGGCTTAGGAAGCTTCAGGTAGCACAGCTTGTGTGTATCTATTCTGCTCTGTAGCACCTCCATGGTCATAGACCATTCTGAAGTACATGGATGTGTGGTATTTAGAAAATGGATCCCATGTTAATTAAGATAGTAGCTCTCTTTTTAATAGCATTAAATTTATTGCATTTTGAAGGAGACCAACAGCACCCTGCATCTGCTTCCACAAAAGTCAATATCAGTATCAGATGCAGGAAGTGGTCTCTTCAGACTTAAGTAATTCTTAAACCTTTCATTATAGAATAGTTGAACAAAGCTCAGAACAAAAGAGACATTCAGAAGTTTCAGTTTTCAATGCTTTAACTTCTTTCTCAGAGACGGAGAAAACGGAAAGCGAATAAAGGTGCTGTAACTGCTCTCAAGAACATACCCTCTGACATTGCCTTTCATCCAGGCTAAACAAAAGGTCAACCCTATGGTGTCCTACAACACACAAACATTCTGTACCACAGGCTTTTCTTGAAGTTCCCCCATCCTTTCACAATTTGAGTTATAATAAAAGATCAGTTATCCACTAAGGAGTTAAACCTCCAAAGGTTAGGAAGATATTCTAGCAAATTATGGATGTTTACTAGAGTTTTATTCACATTGCTAGGGCTGTCTGAGGTGTTGAAATGAGTCTGCTCCTTTGAATTGGAGATTTGGCTTTGCTCTGTCAGCTGCTTTACACCTTATTTTTAATGACGCTGGTTTCTAGTTAACCTGGAATAGTTTGACCCATTCCATGTCAAAAATAACGGATTCTCCCTTAAAAGTCCTTCTATGAGGTACATAACCACTATTTTCATTTTTTATGCAAGTCTGAAAGTCTAGATGTTCAAGAACTCTCTCCTTCCATCTTCTGCTGAAGAGGAGGAAGGAGTCCTGCCGATTTGCACAAGCAACATAGCTATTACTCGGGATGGAGGCCTCAACTCTTTCCCCAGCCACTGGTGCCTGGCAGTACCCAGCCTGTAGAGAAACTATCATCTACACAGGCCACTTCCTGCATAGATTCCCTGGGGCCTTCCTCTTTTACACTCGGGGAAATGGAGCTGGACACAGAGAGAGGCGGCAAAAGATGGCAAGGACAGTAACAGATTGGCTGCTGGAAGGGACAGCCTGTGGCTCTGCCCCACTGACCAGCCGGTTATGCCTCTTGGCATAAACATGCCTTCAAGAAGCAACCATTTGCAACAAGCTACACAAAAATCCAATGGAAATGCTGGGTCCCCCTATCCTTTCCAGAAAAGCTTTTTTTATGTATGGATTAAACCAAATTTCTACCTTACGGATATTTTTAAAAATATTTAGGTATGCCTACACTTCCCTACTCAGTTTATACAACTTAGTCCTCCTTGCTCTCAAATGAGGACTGAATTATACATTAACCTAAATTCTTCAGCAAGCAAAAAGTTGTATGTAAAAAAGATCAGTCAGAGAATCTGACAGCTGATCTCCTTGGTGAGCCAAGTGTCACCAGACAGTCATCAGGAAGGACAGTGCTAGACACCCTATTTCATACCCGAATCTGAGGTTAAATTAACAGTAAATACTTGGTGGCCTTCCATGGCAAGTTTGTTTTCTTTTTTTTTTTCCTATGAAGTGGTGTTGTGATATGCCTACCAGTTCGCTCCTGAACTAGATATTGCCTCCACAAATTTCCTTCTCTGTAGAGGAGGACTAGAGGGATTAAAAAGGAATAATTTAGATTTATCTACGTTACTTCCTATACATCAATATATCAGTGATGCCAAACTAGCCATGATTCGAAGTGCTTTGACAACAGTGGGCAGATCTAGGTGGACACTCTGCAAAGACTTCTGTAGTGTCCAGACAGCATGTGTAAGAGCGAAAAAAGAGGGAAGGGGAAAGCAAGCTTCTTCCCTCCCACTACCACTCAAATATCATAGATGATCACCCTTAAGACCCGAAGAAAAATCTACAACAAACTGGGAATTTTGTGAAACAGGACTTGACCTACAATGGTGGGAAAATGTCCATCGTCACCTGGAGTACCAAAACAGCAGAGGTGCTGTGTATGAGGGACTAAAGCACTAATCTGCTCTCACGAATCCTTCTGCAATGGCTGCAAAGCGCAGATGAGGCTGAATTAATATCTTGGAATTCTGCAAATTTTCTGGTCATTATTGGTCTAACAAATAATAATTTAAGAATTTATCTCATGGCTTTTAAAATGCAAACGCTTCTGAACACCTAAAGAGTTCAAGTGAATTCCAGAACAGATGAATAGGTAACACCGCTATGTAAAGGCTACAATATTGAAACAAGTGCAGCATTAAACAGCATCTGAAAAAAAGCAATAAATTCTTCCTACAAACAGACACAAAGTGGTTAAGAAACACTTTTTTTTTCTTTTTAAAAAGCTTCTAACTGCTGACCTTGAGCTGCGGAAGACGAGTGAAAGACAAGAAAAGAAACTCCATTTAAACAAATAAAAAAGTGATTTGCAGTCCATTTGTTGACAGCCCCGTAACACTGGCTGGCAAACAGCTACCAATCTGGGTAAGAAATCTGTTCGGTTCAAGTGGAAGGATGGCTACAGATGGAAGTGGCTGTGCAGAGGAGCCCAGCCAGACAGTGACAGGATCGCTTTCCTCAGGAGCGCCAAAGTCGGAAACAAAATGATGGGGCCAAAATTGTATTTTGCACCAAAGCATGTCAGGATTTTCAGCCATCTGCGCCCCACAATTCTCTCGAGAGACAGCAACCTTTGACATGCCAGCTTTTGCTGAAAGAAGAGGAGTGGCTAATTGGATTCCTAATCCATTAATACTAATCTTTTCACTGAAGTGACAGCAAGTGTGACCCATCGTCTTCACTTCCCCTGCTGCTTTATGGGGCTGTGTAAAACGGGAGCACGGAGATAGTTGCTGCTGCTCACACTTCACTGGAGTGATCTCCAAAAGGCTCTGCACGACCTGAACTAATGAGCTGAGAGATGCAGAAATCTCAGGCCAAATTCAGCATTATAGGGACAGGGTTTACTTATGGATAAACCCGTCCTGTGGTACTTTGGAAGGAGTGATGCATATTGACATGGGAGCTGAATTGGGTGTACAGTTTTAAAGTTCCTTTACAAGCACTATTTATTGCAATCCGCAGAAATGAAAAGTGGTTAATTTTTTTTCCTGTGTAGCGATGAGCATGTTTTATAAATGAGGCTGTATAAAATAGAGAAAGTGTATTGCTACTTTAATCCTTTAATGACATATGGTAATTACATTACAAAGTTGCATTTTTTTCTCCTGTTCAATTTAGTGGGAAAAAGCAGGAAGGGTTACACTGGAAACATCTATAAACCCAGATTATTCAAGGGAAGTGCTGTAAGCAATCTGAACCCACAAAAATGACTTCCATTCCACTCTTTCATTCTTTCCAGCAACTCAGCAGCCAAGCACAATTCAGTGGTGGCTATCATCCTAAACATAGGGGGGGAAAAAGTGTTGGAGACGAGAAAAGATATTATAACAGTGCAAGATCTACAGGTAAAATACCAGAAACTGAGCTGACTGTTTTAATAACACATGTATTTTTGTCATAGAACTCCCAGATGTGTATCACCGAAACATGCATATTGCAGCAAAACTTTCCAGCATTTGGTTTGAATTTCTGAGAGTGTAGGGATTTAAGAATGGATGTTTAAGAGGACATATCACTAATGACTGTCACATTTGGGGAGCTTGCAGTCTGAAAATTCTGCTATGTAGATCATTACTGCGCTGGCACGCCTGAGACAAGTAACCAAGTATGAACAAATGAAGGGAGAACATGAACAAAAGAGAAAGAAAGGAGAAGAGGGGACT
>KZ505783.1:0-24702 GCA_002844005.1 Limosa lapponica baueri
CGTAAAGTATTGAAAAGAAATAATTTATGAGGAGAGACAAAAAAAGAACAAAATTAAAAAGTGGATTGTGAGGATATGAGGGTATTCAATGGACCAAAAGAATGAAAGTCAAAGATCCTTTTCCTCTTCTCACTGATTATATGCCCTGCAAATAGATTAAGTAGTCTCAGAATCTATGCTTACAAATCCTAAGGAATGATGGTATCAAAACACGGATCTGCACTCGTATGAGAGAAAAGGAAGAGACAAGTAGCCCAAGGCTGAAAACCTAAGCAAAGTCATCCAATCTTGGCAGTCATGGATAAAAAATTAGTTTGGGACCCTTCACACTTCTTTGTGGATCAGTCATTCCTCCTCTTTCCCTCTGTGAAAGGCATCACTTGCCTCCTATAATCCCTGCTTCATACAGTTATCCTGTGCCCACTTGTCAAGCAGCCAGCCTAACCCTCAGAAGCAGAAGCGTCAGCACCCTTGCACCACCATCCTCCAATGCCACAGGAGCCATGAGCAGTAAAAGGAGTGTAGCTATAATCCTGATGGGCTACCCCAGCTCAGGTATGGGAGTCTGATCCTGTGGGTGCTGGGTTTGTTTTTTCCTTTCCCATTTGGAATAACTGTCCCAGAAGCTTCTTAAATCTCCCTTATTTCATCCAAGCACCTGGGTGAGTAAGGCACCACAAACAAATTGGTATTGATGTGCCTGGGCAGGAGGTGAACTTACACAGTTCAAATTATGTTCAATACCTGAATAAGTAATAGCAACTTCTCTAGTAGAAAGAGTTTAGTTTAAATGTCACAAATTTGCTCACACTGTGCTGAAGAATATACCTACAGATTTCAGGAGGTCTGTACCTCTTGGACTTCCACTCTTAAGGGAATGTGCTGAAGTCATCTATTACTTAAGTAATATCAGACAGAGTCTTGTTTACATGTATATGTTTATTTTTTCTTTTATTTAAAAACTACCTCCATGCTTGAGGAAGTAAGGAAACAAAAGGTGATTGCAGAAGTTTTGGATGAATTAGGGTTTTATTCACTCACAGGAATTTTTATTTCTATTTCTAGAGCTGATAGAAAACACTGAAATAATCTATCCAGCCCTATTTACTTTTTAAAGTCATAACAATGCCTCTTTGGAAGGTTCTGGACTACTTTGTTGCACAGGGGCACTATCATTATAGTGTTGACGGTAGGTGACAATTTCAGCAGATGTTCCGTTGAATATGGATTGTCTTTTTGTCTCTAAGGGTAATCCCTTTGGATGGAGTCTGAATTTTGTTTGCTGGATAACCTGGTTTCTACTTTCTAACCCCTAGCAAGGTAGCACTTGCTCCAGTAATGACATCCTTCTATTTCCATTTTGAGGCAGTGAGAGTCAGGCATGAGCCAATAGATTTGGAATATTACTAAAGGGGGATACATTTAGAGGTACTTGCATTTTAATTAACATTACATGCAGGAGCAAATTGGAAAATAAAACCATTGACATAGGTAATTAATTAAAAATTTAATTACCTAATTTGTATCATTCTCAGATTGAAAATTCTCATTTGTGTGACATAACTAAATTGCTCCAAATTGCTAGAATGACACAGTTTAGTTGACACAGATGGGAGGAAGAAGTTCAGGATAGTTCTCACAATTTGAATATCTTGTCCTGATTTCAGAATAGTTACAAAATTTTACTTGACAGGGGAAAGTATTTTGCTCCAGTCTTGAGAGATTCCTCCCAGTGTATTGCTGAATTATCCATGCCACTGCCTTCCACCCAGTGGTTTTACAGTCAGGAGTATGGCTAGACCCAAAGTTTTACTTCAGATTCAAGAATTAAATTTGGTAACAAATATTTTTACCCTGGGGATAAAGACTGTGTTTCACATTTGCATGTTTCTAATGTGAGAGCTGGAATTTTGAGAACAGTCACCAAAAATATTCTTCCCAGAGAAACTGATGTCCTGCAATTTTGAGCGTTGAACAAAGGGTTTTCTCTTTAAACTGAAAGCCCTCTTTGGCTCTTCCAGCACAGTGAGTCTGAAAAAAAAAGCCCATTTATTGTGTTTATATATATGGAAGATTTTTTTTTATAGTTTCACATTTATTCTTATTTAAAGCAATATTTATTTCTTCAGCTTGAACAAAGAAGGGATCCAATGAAAACACAAAACATCTTTGCAGACAGCAATTCCCCTGCTTGCAGGAATCCTTTGGTATCTTAGCCCCAGTGATGGAGAAAATGCAGTTTGTTATGAGTGCTGAATTGCTTTTTCTTTTCACATGTAGTAGCACTTAAGTGTCATGTTAAGCCCGAGGCAGAAAAGACTTTAAACGGCCTGTTCTGACTGGAATTGTGTTTACTGTACATTTTTCAAAATGCAGTGCAAGATCCGTTCCCTTATCAGTACCTAAAGTCTAACAGCTTGCAGACTCGAATTTCCCCTTCCGGGCAATGTTGGACTTGTCTGTTGTTTTTCACGACACAGGGCTTCATGAATTCTGCAGTTTTGATATCTGCCTTGTATTACCTAGTGTCACCCTCTAGGCTAGGAATCAGCATTTTTCAGCTCCCAGAAATTGCCCAAAAGGCTGCTAGAAGCATTGCACATCGAGATGTGTAGGTACACATCTTTCTAACTGTTTGCATTGGGAAATCCATCAGGGAAGTTGCAGATTCCCTCTCTGTGGGACTAAACCAGTGAACAATTAAGCAGTGTCTGTGGGGGGTGGTTGACCTTGGCATTCATGACTGCAGGTGTGGCATGCAGGGTTTACTCATTCAAATCTTCAGTGAATCCGTATGGCAGAAGAGCCTTATAAACATAATGAATGTGGGAAAATCTCCCACTGGAGTTCAACATTGCTGCTCTCCCCTGTCACTCACTGTGTTCTGCTCTAGTTTTCCTTCATCCAGGCTGCACTTTGTGTTTCTCCCTAACCTGCCTTACACCTGCAACAAGCAGACAATGCTGTCCCATCCACTCTCCTTCACAAAAATTAACCTTTTGGAACTGAAGTGTTCCTTGAAGCAATCCTCCCTCACTCCTTCTGCCGTGTCCTCTAAACAACTTGTGGTTTTATGTTTGCATTGTCCCTTCACTGCTCATTGGTTGTAAATTCCTGAGGAAGAAAGCTTTATATTGCCTCATTTCACGCTACATACAGTGCTAAGTATACTGAGGATGTTAGTGACCTGCTAACACGTGCCATGCTCATTGGAGAGTGAAATGCAAAAGATCGAAGTTGTTGGAATTTTTTTACCTCTGTAGCAGTAACCATCTTGGGCCAGTGTGCAGTTTGGTTTCTTGCTGACCATCACCAAAGGCCTCAGTTGTCTCAGCATCCCTCCGTGATAAAAAGAAGGACAGTAGCTCCATGGATTTTGATATTTTTTAGCAATGAGCTGGAGGTGCCACAGAAGCTCTCAAAAATTTCACATTTCCGACATGTTAACTCCAAAGGAGCTCAAAATTGGCCATTCCTCAAAGTGAACCTTCTTGTTTTCTTGCTTCTTGCTGTTACCTACATATTGTACATTCTTCAGGGAAGATATCAGGGCTGCACTCCCTAATAGATGTGTGAATTACAGAGGTAAAATCTAACACAAACTTAATGGACTGAAGGACAAGAGCAGCCCAGCAGGAGGAGAACTCAGGTTCCTCAGAGGCTTTGCCGATCATAGCTACTGTAAAACAAATGCAAGTGCCTGTACTTGCTGTACTGCTGATCATTAACTTACAGTATGGTGAGATCCAAAGATATCGGGGCGGGGTGGGAGGTGCAGGGGGCAGTAAGAAACTGCATCTACCTTCAAGACTGGAAATAAAATAGGTATGCCATAAGTGGGATTCTCCAAGACTCACTTTTGTCTCTTCTGGAATGTTTTGCCTCTGGATGAATCAAGTGTGTAGATTTGTAGTGCTAGCATAGTGCAGAGTACACTAGCGGTTGAACTCCAGGCTGGTTCCCTTGGTTAGGCAAGGGATATCTATAATCAAAACATTGGTTAACTAAATTCCTGATATTTTTTTTATTTTCAGTCCTGTTAAAAATAAAAACATTTTTTAAAAAAGTTAACAAGTCATGAATTAAGCACAAAACATATGGCTGGCTGAATCAAACTAACCATGACACTGGAATTGCTGCTCAGTTTCAATGCTGTTCACTAAATATTTGTTTTTCTTTTTGAAGAAAGAATTAGATTTTCAGGTTAGCTTAGGAGTCCAATAGCGTGACTTTAAAAAAAACACCCTACAATCAAAACTAGTAATAGTGAAACACTTAGAAAATTACATTTTTTTCCAGCATTGCAGGATATTTGAGCAGTATGTTGTCAATAATGCAAATAATTTTAATATTAAAACATCAAATGACAATCAAAACAGCAAACTTTTAGAGGAAAGATCATGAACTTTACTTTTTTGAAAAGCTGAGAACGTTAGAAAATAATTTATTATGAAAATCTTTTTAAAAACAATTAGTCACCCTATATTAGTTAAATATAACTCAAACATTACCTTCATGTTACAACTCCTAAAAATTAAATTAGTAACATGAAAATATATCAAGATGAGCAGGTAATATTAAAACCAACTTTAAATTAATTTTATTTCCCTCGCTGCTTTAATATATGAAAGGAAACTATTTCAAACAAATTTCATGATTTTTAATGTCAGTCTGTAGGAATCTTCCTTCTAAGTTGAACACTTGCATTCTTCCCAATGAAAATGCCCCCCAAAGCACCAGAATTTATAGACCAAGATAAAATAAGTCATGAATTTAAAGAAAGAAAAAGAAAAAGAAAGTTAACATACAATTTGACTGACCTGGGAAGGTATCAGAAGCACAAAAGAAAAAGCCTCTTATCAAATAAATTACTTCTGAGATGCAAAACGTATTTAGAAGAAACAATAGAAGATTACAGTCTAAAATAAAATTAATCCATTTTGCTTGTTTAGCATCTAACCTTGAAATATTTACCTTTATGTTTACCTTAACATTTTGAAAATAATTCCAGACCTTGGTATATATAAAGGAGGGTAAACACATGTGTCTTTGAATGATTAGCTGCTCAGTTATAGCAGCAGAGATGAATGAACCAAATATAAACTCTGATTTTAACTCTTAACTGCTGCTAAGGACAAAATTACACAACATTATAAAGTACTATATGTTTTTTAAAAATCCATGCCAAAGGAGGCACGGAGGTCAATGAGATCAAGTTTTGAAAAATATGAGGATATCGTTGTTCCAATATCATTCCCTGCTGTCTTGCTCTCCACAAAAAACCCTCCAGATATTCCTGAAGAAAATCAAGAAGGTGGAAGAATTAGTCTGAGAATAAGTCAATCTACTGAAGCTCAGTAACAGTATGGATTCATTCATAAGAATTGCCATCATACTTATTAGGAAGATTACTTTTTCCATTTGTACAACTCACCACAGGAAAAAGGAAAAAAAAAAAATTTAAAAAAAAAAAAAAAACCACAATGTACTGTGGCTTTAATTCATTGCAGCGCTACTCCCTGTGTTACAATGATATTGTCCCATTGCTGTAAAGCCAAGGGAACACAAAGATGAATCAGGTTATTTTTCTGTAATATGTATATATATATATGAAATACTTTATATCTAAGTCATACATTTCTCAGTCTCTCTTCTGTACTAGCAATTAGTTTAAGAAGTGTGAAAGGAATCTCAGGATATAAATGAAGTTTCCAGTCTGAGCTTTCTCCATCCTTTTTGTGGGATATGGTTTATGGGAGCTTTTGATCTTCACTATGAACGCCAACTAATGTTTACTTCTTAAACTTGGGTTTTTCCCTTCTCCATATGGTTCCAATTCATTGCAGATCATGCTTTGTTTCCAGAAGTCTTCAGATACTCAATCCTTACTTTTACAAAGTGAGGTCATCCTATATTGTCTTCTTGATCTTTTATCAACAGTGCAATGTTAATCCTTCTGTAAGGCTTTTAGTAGCATAGAGATTTTGAAACAGTAGCAACAAAATCCAACCAAAACATACTTGATTTTGTACGTTGAGTGTTGTTTTTCCCTTTATTAAAGACACCTCATCCAAAAGGTGTTTTCCTTCATGTTCTCTTTTGTTTCAGTCCACTTATATTAATATACTTGTTTTGTCTTCCACTGAGTTAGACTACACACTCAAGTCACAATCAGAAAATGAGTAACTGGCTTGAAGGGGATGAGAAGAACTGCAGTTTAATTCCTTTCATAGGACCAACTTTCATTATCTCCTGCAGTTTAAAACTTTTGTTCTTGTATTTTAAGGATACAATCCAATGACAGAAATCAGGATACATTTAATGTCTTAAAACTTAATTAGATGACCTACATGCTAGCCAAGTCATCAATATGTTCATATGTTTTAGAGACAAACTATTAAAAAAGAGAATTGTGCTTCTTTAATTTAAAAATCCTATAATGAAACCTAAGAAAGTGCTTGAGCATCCTAAAAAAAAAAAAAACAACAGACACCAGAAATGAGGAAATACCAAAACACCAAATACAAATGTATCCTCCATTTGAGTATGCCTAAATGAGATTCATATTCAAAAATTTTCAAAAGCCTTCTTTATTTATGATGAGCCATATCCAAAATCCTAACTTGTCCCAGAATTTAGACACTCAGGATTGGAATTTGAGCTTTTCTGTGTAGCATCTTCTTATCCATTGAAGCATTGGATCTGAATTTCTATTACCTAAATGTAAGAAAAAGAAAAAACAGCACTTTTTGTTCTTTAGTAGAGGAACCTCCCTACAGCCCAAAGTTTCAGTTAGCAGAAGCTGGCTCTGAAGGTACAGAAGCTCTGTTCAGTACAGCTTCACACAGGTTTTCCACTTCAAATGGTAAAAACAACTACTATTTATCTTAAAAACGCCACAGTGGAATTAGTTCACTGAAAAAATCAGACACATATTCCAGTTAAATATATTCTAAAAATGAGAGAGCATCGAAATCCCAGAGGTATAGAGTATTCCAAATTCTAAGTATGGACTTCCCTACATGGAAAAAAGAAACATTTGAATGCCTGATTAGCTGGCGACCATCTATCTTCAGTACAACATAAGTACAAATTTAATTCTTCTTATAGATTTACATTCACTTTTGAATTGGGATCTGAGTAACATGAGTTATTCCAGTTGTGATTCATCTCTTGGTGATGTCATTGCATCCTATTCTTTGGCTCTAACCTAAAAGAAATGTCTTGCATTAGAAAACAAAATACACAATCAAACCCAACTCTCTTAATTGCTCTTCTTCTGGCTTTCTCAGGGTACCCAGTCTTACTGTTAATGCTCCTTTGAATTAAAACATGTTGCCAAGGGACTTTTGTGTTATACGCAAAACTGACCATAGATGCAACACTAAGCAGAAAAGTAGCACATAGAAATATATTTTAAGGGTATGACCACCTTACTCAACTACACTGAGGCTTCAAGAACTTTATGTAGATAGCTGCTTTTTCAAGTAAGCCAAGAAAATTTCCTGTTACTCTGAGGAAAATTTAAACAAATGTGAAGGGTGTTTCTTTTCTTTAACAACTGAGAAAAAAAGAGCATAAAAGCATTCTCAGTTGCTCATATCAAGAAGGAGCATTAAGAATTAAGTATAAAATATGTCTTCCAAACAAAATCAGTGATCATTTAATACTGAAAGGGTCTTCTACATATTACATTTACAAGGATTAAAAGAGAATGTGAAGAAGATAATATTTATCGGAAACATTTTCATTCCTAGACAGGTTATCTCTGCTCAGAAAACAGTGCTGGAAAGTGAAGTTCTTTGTTTCATTAAGAGCAGTCTGTTTCAAAGCAAAATTAGTGCCTTCTCTGTCCTACTATTGACCTCGACTTTGACCTGGCTGGACCACCCTTACTAGAATGGGAGGTAATAAAGTCCCCAGGCTGGCTCAGCTCTAGGTCTCAGTTAAGCAGAGACTATCAATCATGCAAAATTAAGCGTAGTGGGTTTGTGATGTGGACATTTACTAGGAACTGAACTGAGATCACCAAACACTATTCATTTACATTTTGAAGGAATACGTAAATGAACATCAAGACATTAAAATAACATTTCTGAAGTTTTTAACAATTGTTGGATGATATGACAATCTAATTTAAAAAATTAATGAAATTATATTGTATTGAAATTTAGTGTTTAAAAAAAGAAAATATTTTACTTTAAAACAAGTTTTTTGATCCTGTATGCAATAAGGAAATATGACATTTACAAGAGAAATTCAGCCATGAATTATTTATATTTCTATATTTAAGTTATTATCAAAAATTGAAGAAAAAGAGAATTCAAAACATTATGCAAAATGAATAGTTTTAAAATTCAATTTTTGAAACTTTTAATGCTTAGATTCCATGTATGATGCAGCCAAATACAGCAGACTATTCAAACATCACCTAACATTATTCCATTCAGCCTTGATTTTTGCCCATCAAAAACTCTCAGAGAGCTGATAAGCTCTCTAGAAGTCAAGAAGCGGAAGAATGCTTTTTTATTATTATTAACATACTACCTGGAAGTCCCTTGGTGATGCAGATCTATTGATTTCAGTACTTAAAGTTTGAGAACTTGTCTATCTCAAAGAGTTTATCTTTCCACATAGAAAATATAACTTACAAAGTGAGGGAGCTGGAGGGGGGAGTGGAGGGCGTGCAGAACAAGGAAAGCGAAATGCAGTTACTTTGCAGACCTGGAGACACAAGGCTACACAGTGCAGTTCCCTCGCTGTCAGATGGCATTGCCTCCCCTAAGAGAGGCGGTTATTAACTGTTTTGCTGTAAGACGGCACGGGGTAGCCTGTGTCTAAAGCAAGCGCACAGGCATGCGTGGACATAGCATGCTCTTCCCACATCGGCAGGTCAGCGGAGACCAGGTGAAGCTTTTGGTCTTCAGAAGAGAAGCCCTGGTTATACAAAATATCTGGTTTTCCTGACAGCAGACCTCTCACGGGTCTGCTCTGCTGGGCAGAGTGAGAGGAAGAGGAGGAACACCATGTCTTGTCTCGGGATCTGGCCGTAGTCTGTTTTCATATATTCATTAGTCAGGGAAACAGTTCCTGGAGCTTATCTTCTCGGTCAGAAAGTCTATAAACAGCTTTAAATAGACGCTCAGTTTCTGAAAGAAACTTTTGCATTCCCCAGAAAATAGCCTCGCTATCCACCAAGGGGTCATGACCCCCAGGTTGGGAATCAGCGATACCAGAGATATCGTGTGTCAGTCCCAAGTGGCTCAGCACTGCTGAAGGCTTCTGTCTTATTATTCTCACACCTCTAGCAGAGAGATGGATGAGTCCCCTAATATTGATTGGCATGCCTAATTTCACTCCTAAGTTTCCTAAAACCTATTTGCAGGGAAGTTTTGAATAGTTGAAGTGCAGAAGTGGCTCCATGTAGGGATTCCTTCTCAGGAGTACCACCTAGGAGACATCCCTTTCACCATATATGATACAAAGAATATTATTATTGATGGAAATCAGGTCATTCTCTCTCTGGCCTAAAAACAACTGACTTGATCCCATGTTGTCCTGTGTAATTCTACAAAAATTGTTTTCCCTTAAGCTTTGATTCATCCTGAAGTTTAATCAGAAAAGAAAACAATCAAGCAACCTTTCTCCAATACATAAAATTTCCCATTTAACACTTTCAGGTATTCAAGTCAAAAGAATAAAATTACAACATAGTTTCTTTCTTTTAAAAAAGAGGTAGGTGAGGGAGACTGCTGTTGAATTTAACAAAGCAGTGTGTGATTTGGCAGCCAAAAGTCTGATGCCATCAGGAGCTTTTCAAACTTGTTTGCTGAGAAATCAAGATGATACCCCTTTGGCAAGCTGCGTTCCTGACAGAGTGAATGCACAACTTGATTTCAGGGCTTGGTCAGCTTTGTTGCACTAGTACCTTCATTCTGTATTCTCTAACGCTTTACTGACATTAGAAAAATCATTTTATAAATTCCTAGTTTTCTTAAAGCATATTCAACTCTGTTAACTCCATTGACTGTCAATATTCTAGTATAATTATCCTGCTGGTTTGCCTTAACATTTGGCCTTCTGATTAGTGCTTCTGTGACCAAGCTGACATTGCGTTAGTTAAAACAAGGGTAGTGGTAACAATGGCGAGCATTGAATTTTACTAATTTAGTTTCCTTTTAACATTTTCTGTGTGTAATTTCACACACTCTTAAAAAACAAGCCAAATCTCTAAACAGATCAATTGCACAACCTATGCTGTCAGCTCTGTGCTTTATAAGGCTGGAAAACTCAGATCCATGGGGCCAATTATGAACTTAGACTGACTGATAGGTCTGTCCAGATGTGACCATGTTGCAGGACTGGGAGTATTCGCTTCATTCATTGATGCTGATGGGAAGGAGGAAAGGAGATTAAAACCCCTCCAATCCCCTCTCACCAAAAATCCACACTATACACAGACCTCAATCTTTCAAATTAGGGGAATAACTAAAAATCTTTAAGTGGCCCAATCACTATAGGTGGATGAAGGTGCAAATTTTCTCAGTGGTTTCCAGAGACCTTTCTTGACAGCAGCATAATGCACAGGTGGGAATCTTGTATTTCTTTCCATTCTATAAGTCTGAACCACCATCTCTGAGTCTTGGATAATCTTTATAATTAATTTTTCTCTTTCCTTCTTGGTTGTTTATCATAGTCTGCCTCCCCTCCACTCACAACTTCCCCCCCACTCACAACTTCCCCCACCACCCCAGACATTCATATTCCATTTATTCTTATGGCTCTGATCTTCATCCCAGTGCTACATAACTAAAATAGAAAGATAAATGCGAAGATATTATGCCCTGATACATAAATGTTAAATGCATTTACTAAAGACAGGATGTCTTGGTATCTCAGTCAGAAACCGAGGTTTTAAAACTGGGTATTTTGAGACTGTACATCAAGATTAATGGTATTTATCATGGGTAATTCTTAATTGTTCCCATAGGACAACCTAAGGAAAGTTGAAAGCACTGTCTGTTTGAGTTTGGCAGTGAGAAGGGAGAGGGATCAGTTCTACAATGGTGTCCCTACACCTTTTAACTTGGAATCGAAAAGTGACTCATCATATAATCAATTTGTTGTCTTATACATTCTTTCTAGATTTGATAGTAAATTATAAGGAAATAAAATTGTGTTGATAAAGTTGATAATGCATAATTTAGATTTGAATAGTTTATTCTAGACCTGAGTCATATTCCTCCATTGTTCATATTCTCATTTGCAAATCCCAGTCCTTCAGCTGTCTCAGAGAAAATGAAGCTACTAACACTTGATAATAGATAGATCTGACTGATGTGGATATGCCTTAGCAGGAACATACATTTCATTCATATAATCACATTGCAATCAACAGTAAAGACTCCTCACAGCCCTCCACCTTCCCCATTGATTTCAAGACGTAAAAGTATTATAAAATTCAAGATTATTCTGCCCTGCACTCCCTCCTTACCCTGCTTTACTGCATACAGCAGAACTCAGAGGCAATGTAAACAAAGAGTAACTTTTCTTTATGATTTTTTATGAGGTCATTCAGTGTTTCATGGGTTCAATATCATAAAATGTTTGAGTTTCAAATAGGAAAATCGAATGTTCACCAGAATCGTGTGATTGATAGACATGTAAGTCATCAGGTACAATTGGCAATCTTGGACTGACTCCACGATATTAAAGTTAAAAAAAAAATCAGGCAATCTATTTTCAAGCATTTTATGCTTCACCACTCTTCCGTATATGGGAGTGAAAAGTGTCACCCATTGCACATACCATATACATTCAGTGTGCTCATCAGGTCTTTCTTCTGAGGGAACAATGGGAAAAATACCACAATAGGAAACCCTCTAAAGTAAAACTACACTCAATAACATCAAGCTGAGATATAGCACTTTCACTGCTTTTATTTTCCTCCATGCTTAGTAATGTAATAACACTAGGCATTACAGCACTCACACGTTATGGAGCATGATTGAAAAGCTCTGGGTATATGAGAATTAATCTTCTTTTATCATGATGGACTAGCATATTAAAAGTGGTCCCACTTGTATAACTACTGACAATTGCTTTTGGAATTCAGTTACGCAAAAAAGGTTCAAAAACTCTTTTTGAAAACTGCACGAGAACATAAAATCTGAAATGTATGCAAAGTACCACAAAAAAGATATTTCAAATGTATTTTGAGTATCAGGAATAGATTTTGTGGCAAAGAAGATGTTGCAAAGAAAATGTGGTACTGCACTGCATCTAAATGGGTGGTTACCAATTTATCTAGTAAAATAAATATATGTGGCAAATGACACATACCTATTTAATGACACTTTGAGTTCATGTGAAGTTTGGCAGTGTAATAAAAGTCTTATCTCTTGCCTCCACTGTTATTGCACAGATTTAAACTGCTGTCTCAGAGGCAGTTTTACTATCTTTTTCAATCTCTCCCATAAAAGTGAGACTTGATTTGCTCAGCATGAGAACAGATCAATAAAAGCTGAGTTATACAGCAGATTAGATCACTAACTCAGAGATCAAAGATGTTAAATAGAAGTTGTATAGGAACAATTAGATCAAAAGTTCAGTTCAGATGTACTGTACTTGTTTGTAAGGCTCAAAAGAAATATCATCCTGATATGAAAATATAATTGAAAAATTGACAATTTTATTTGTTTTATCTAGAAAAAAAAAAGAAAGAGAATCGTTTCTGAAAAGTCAAAGACACTATTTCTAATGATTGAATAAGATGATTTTAGGGTTTGATTATTCTGGGTAATTTTTCTTGTTATTATAGCAGAAATCTATTTGAATCTAATCTTCCAGATTCTAAGAAGTTATTCAAATTAAAGGGTAACTGTGCTCAATGAATAAGATCAATGATTTCTGAAATATCTTTCAGTTACTGACAATATCCTGAACAAGGATCTCTAGACTTCTATATGCTTTAAATATACCATTTTTTTAAATTATGGGTCTATTTTAAAAAATATATTGCTTATTCAGTAAGGAGGTATTATTTTACTTATATGGGTAAGGTCCACAAGCAGTTAATTCGTAAAGAAGTTACTGTTAGGAACTAGAAAACAAATTCATTCATACTTTACACAGACACATGAAATGGGTGGTATGTTACCCATAACATAAATTCATGTCAACAGATGTTTTGGATTGAGCAGTTCTATCTATTTATGTATATCACAGAGGTATAAATTTTGCAAAATGACTCAGATTGTAATGGTCTTTTTAATTTAAAGATTTGTAAACAGTATTATAGCATAGAAGTCAATTCTTTTCTTGATAAACTCACATAATTTCAACTCATATTAATATAAGTTTCATGTAGGGCAGAACAGTTCTTTTTATTTCCAGTACAGTGTAATACCATTCCTACAAGAGAAGTGAAAAGAAAAAAAAAAACAAGCAAAACAGCAACTTTCCTCTATGCTTGGGGTTCTTTGTTGATTTTTGAAAAACTAAGTGGTTGTGTCAGGTTATTCTCTAAAACTAAAGATTCAGACCACATGATTCAAATACTGACTCTGACTACTACTGTCGTAAAGTGCAGAAAACAATAATTAAAAAAATAAACCCACCTTATCTATTTAACTAAAAGTATAATGGTCACTAGAAGGTGGGGTCCTGGGGACAATCTGCAGTTTCTGCTATCACACAATTATATGGCAGATGTTTGAAAAACAGAACTAGAGCATCATGATTTTTGAGCCTTTAAAATTCTTAGACATGGTGTAGGCAAACAATACTTTAATAGAAACAACACTTCATAATAGTCACTTTAAGATAAGGAATTTATATATTGATTCTTTTCTATAATTATTGTTAATCGGATGGCTGATTGACTTATACAAACATATTTCAGTTGCTCAAAATAAAAAACAGAAAGATAGCATTTTCTTAAGAGGAACGAGTTTCATGATTTGTATTAGCTAATTAGCATCGCACTAAAACTAACATGTACTATTCGGTTTATGAGTCAAACCATAGAAAAGACATTCCTTGGATTGTTTTGTTTGACTCCTGTGAATTATTGTTTCCCTTTCCATATCTTTCTAGGTTTTGCCTACTGTTCACTTTCAGAAATATATAGAAATGAAGGCACTTAATGGACCCACTCCTAGAAAGATTTCTGATGTAAAGGAAAAAAATTTATTACACAGTTTTAGTGTATATGGCAGATGATGAATGCCAGGGTACAACTGAAAACAAAGTAATTTCTGAATGCCCTACAATTGTCTTTTTTTTTAAAAACTACATTTGATTTATTCAATTCCTGTGTGTTCTCATTTTGGCATGCAACAATCCCCTCCACCAGTCCCCCTCTTCCCAAGATGATTAATGGTGGAGGTGCTCCTTGAATTTTCTTACATGGTATATGTCCGTTCTACTGCAGCCCTCGTGGCAAGTCAAGGTCATAAAATAAGTATTGAGTGCCTCACATGGAAGACTGCAACTTCTCTCTTACAACCTCTAATCTGCCTATTGTTTTTAGGAAAACAAAGAAATCATCAGAGCATGCTGACAATCTTTCAGATATTGACCAGCTTTTACTATTTTAGCTTTCCCAGGTAAAGCTTCTAGTGATAAAAATAACTTGCTTTCTAGGTGCTAGCTACCTTCTCCCTGTTTTTGTCTGCATTCTGATTTGACCAGGATATAACACAGGCAGACATGAGGCCAATAAGTTTGGGTGGAGATTCAATGTCTGTTCTGTAATTCTTAGACATGTCAGTTGTTTTAAATACTATAAGTCACATCTTGCTGATGGGTGGATGCCCTGAAAGAATGGGACAATGCTGTTTTTCAGTATCTGGGCAAAACTTAGTAAAACCATTACGGTAGATTTTTGGGGAAGTAACGTGTGGCACGGTGGGTGTAATTGTATATTGAAAAAGTATCTCCGCCATTAAGCATCTCAGGGTGAATTGAAGATTATAACAGTATCTGAGTCAATCTTCTGCATCTGCATGTGTCCAGAAGCTTGTTGAATGTCCTACTGGAAATTCTTTCTGAAAGTGGATCTTGGCATTACTGGTTATGATTTTTCGCCTCCAAAGAACTTAAATACCCTCTACGTGGGAGTGCAGTTTCAAATGCTGTAGAATACAACAGTATAAGACCTAGTAAAATATTGAGAGATGTAGCTTGCTGAAAGTATACAAAAATCAGTGCTTCATAACCCACTTGAGTGGCCCATATTAACAGGCTAGACAGAGTTACGTGAAGCACCTTTCCTTCCTCACCCAGTCAGGGAGGTAAAACTTTCGTATACTTTTATCATCAGCAATATTTTTCAGGGCTACTGAACACCTAGCTTTTGCAGGACAGTGCTTAGCTGAAGCTGCCAATTCTACCATAGATCCCCTCTCTCCAGCCAAGAAATATGTAGAATCTGTTCTCAATTTCATCAGTCTACTGACCAGGTGGTATCCTAGTTGCACAAATAAACCCAACTTGCAGGATTCACAAAGCGATTTTGGCTCCTGGAAGACTGGTTAGCCATCCCTGGTTTCAACAACTGTGATATTTTATGCTCATTATAAGGTTTGTTTGTGCATAACTGACCAGGTTACTGAATAAGAGCAGGAAAGAGTCAGTTTCCTAGTGGCAGAGGGAATGCATGACTGGCCTCTTATTTGAACACCTGTGACATGACAATGCTTATAATTCTTCTAAGGATTAACTAAATTGTACTTATTTAATGATCAGTTACAACAGTAACATTAAATCTAATTTTTTTATTAAAATATTTATATTTTAATTCAAATAAGTATAATTCTATAAACAATAGTTAGGATGCAAGAATTGTCACCAAATCATAGTAAATCGAAGATGACTGTACACAGGCACCCACACAATGTGAGCAGAATTCAATGACTGAGATCATCCTATTGTTCCTCCCTGCAAAAGAAATTTTCTACTCATGTGTTCCCAGGTTTTTTTACCTAGGTAGAGGATAGCATAATATCATACTTTCACTGACTAGATAAAAGTGATAGAAGGTGGTGGTAGAGAGAATATGCATTTAAGTAATGACAAATTACAAGGAGGTTATTGTCCCAAAGGAAACAGCTGGAGGCAGTGCAGTGGGTATCCCACCTTCCTCTGCCAGAATGCCGAATGCTCTAAATAGAATCCAGTGTGAAAGCAGGTGAAGAGAAACAATTCTTATCCTAGAAAAGATGCCATGATGTCAATTTTCTAGAAGTTTTATGCGAAAGAAATGGAAATGCAAAGTCTCAGCTACTTTGGTAATTAATTATATAACACATTCCATATGTTTGAAGTGAATTGCTGAAAATGCATCTTGAATTGATAAAAGAAACTGAAACTGATGCAGCTTGTATGGAGAAATAAGAATCAAAATAACTGTTTACAAAACATAAATTAAGTCACAAGTGTACACAAATAAGGTCGTTGACTATTGAGCTAATTGCCATGAAAGAAAAGCTCATACTAAACGTGATATTTGCCAAATGTAGAGATATTAGTTATGTAATTAGAAGTGACAGAAAATGACTAAAATAATTAAACTAGAGCTCCGTAAGCAATTTACCTCATTAAATGTGTTACAGTTCTACATCTGCATCAAAGTTATTTTGTGTTTAGTTTAAATAATAATAAAGGAGGGAAAATCAAGGTTAATTGGCATTTTAATAATGAGCATCTTAATTAAAATTATTTTATCTACAGAAAAGTCTTCCTCTGTAAATGATTACAACATGCTCTCTATTTATTCTGCAGTTTGAAGAACAGAATGAAAGCAAATTTGATGGATTACTTCAGTGTGAGTTCCATCATGTGTATTGATGGAAGTGTACAATCCACATTTGTTATTAACCTCTTATCACCTCAATAATTGTTATTAGCAGGGAAGTCTGTTCTCATGCAATTATTTATAAAGACAGCTGTGTGATTCTAGGTGGATACTCCACTGGATGGGAGAAAAATCCACTATCCCTGTACGAACACTAAATGAAAAAGGTAACACGCAGAACAACTTTCCAAACCTGCTGAAACAGATGCATTTACTGTCTTGATCTTGTGACTTGCCATGACAAATGTCAAGGATGTTTTGGGTCAGATGCAGAACGCTCATTTTGATATCTTTACGTTTTCTGTGAAAGACAATGCTTGCTTTCCAGTATCTTCTGATTGGCTATGGATTATAGACAGTAATGCAGACATAAGCCACATGCTTCCTCTGCTTTACCTATCATATGCAGAGGAACCTGCTTCAGCAATTTACCAAGAAGATTCTAATTTTTTCATATGGTTAATAGAAACTGGGGGGGAGATCATAATTCAGCTACACAAAATGGGCTCATATTTCCATTAATGTCATATCTGCTAAGTAGCTGATAATTCCGTTTCTGTGCTCGTTCCCCCTTTACTGTTGCATCTTACAAATATACCTCCTCAAGCCTTTTACAAAATACAAATATGGGGATGAGGATGGGGGAGGGATTCCTCCTGAGTTTTCCTTTTTCACTCAAAAGCTTCTCACTCTAAAAAGTGCAGAAAATTGTTTGATACAAAAAAAATAATGAAAAATGTAATCCCCTATCAATTGTCTGCCTTTTCAGTTTGCTGCCAATTACCCTCATACTTTGTTTAATCTTTGTTAAATTACCTTACTCTTTGAAGCCAAGACTACATCTTCATATATATATATATATACTTATACAGACCATCATTAGAAAACCACTGTAAAAGAAGCTAAACATTGGTGAGCAATCACATATTTACAAATGCATTGGCTAAATGTCCACTTTAATGGGGATCTTCATTTATAGTGATTGTTCAGGCACGTTCCTCTCTAGATTAGTTAAGAAAAAGGATGTGGGAAATGAAGACATATGGATGCTAATTTTTCCTTTCACCCATCATTCTTCTTATATAAAATGCCAGTTTTCCAGCATTTGCTTGAGGTAAAGTTTCCTTCTTTAAACAGAAAGCTTATTTAATTAATGTTTAATATAACTTATGTTCAGGAACTTCTCTCTTTGTAGAAAAATTGATAGATTTCAAAGACACCTTTTATTATTTTTAGATTTTACACAGGTAGTCATTGTTTCCATTTAAAAAAAAATAAGTAAAGAAGTCATTCCATTGTAAATAAGAAATAACTGAGCATTCAGCAGTCCTTTTAATGTTAAGACACCGTAACCTGCTTCTTTAGAAGAAACAAATAGAAACAGCATAAACACAGCTATTTTCAACAAGATATTCAGGCCAGATCTTTCAGAAAATTGAAAACCTTCTGAGTGTCAGTCCTACCTTTGAGTGTATTGACTGCACTCCCAAACTAAAGGTTATTCACAAATTTTCTGAGGGTACACCTTCTCTTCTCCTTCAGGTCATTGATAAAGGTATTAAAGGTGGTAGGTGCTACAATAAGGTCCTCAGGGACTCCACTGTGGCTGCCCTCCAAGGACAGTACAAACTGCAGCTCCTTGTCTTCATTAGTCTTACAGTTCATCAACTTTGAGCAATACTCTGCATTGTAAAGGAATGTGTATACATGTGTATATATTATATATATTATATCTAATATACAATATGATAAATATTTTTATATTATATATATTTTATATATACACACAATCATTTGTCTTTCATTCACTTTCAAAGCTTGGCTTTGACTTTTGCTACTGTCAGAAACCCCCTTCCCCACATGTATTTCACAATGATCCCAACATCTGTCCTGGAAGTCTTTCCCTTTTCCCTGCCCTAGGTGTACTCAGAGAGGTATGATTAATCACCTTATTTTGCAGTTAATAGCTACTTAACAGTTTTTCATAATATCTTGATGCAAATAATGGCAAAATTCCTAGTATAAGTACTGTAATGAATTCCAGGTTACATGTGCTTACGCTTGAATCTGTGTTTGGAAGATGAAGATAATGTTAATGAAGGCAAGTCAAACGTTGTCTTTCCTAATTGAGCTAAAATTTAAATTTAGAAAGACTACTGCTATACCTAACCTGGTGGTTTAATCAGTATTTAGCTTCTGGTATGAGTCAGAAAACAGAAGATGAACGGGTAATCTTTCTTGATCATAATGAATTTGCGCTGGTGAAAGAAAAGATGTTATTTAGTGAAAACTCCACAGCAAGGTACTGTTTCACTGGGCTGCAAGATTGACTCCAGGACTGTCTGAAAGCAAATGCACTACCCGAGCAGTTATCTACTTCCCTGGGGATGAAATCATGGGGAGAGCTTGTAATTGTCTTTCTCTGTCAAGGTTCCCACACACCAAGTACTTTGGAGCCACTAGAGGGACAACTTCTCTTTGGGCAGGTTGGTGGCAAGAGAAAACATTACTTACTGAAATTCCTGTTGCTTCGTGAATGCTTGAAAATAACAGTAGTTTCTAATGGTGAGGCATTCTGGTCATCTGCCTGTGTACTCCAGTTAGGGAGGGAACCCAACAGCAATAAAGTTTCTGCTCTCCAGTATCTGTTCCTATAAGGGGAAATTACGTTTGAAGCCACGTTCCCAGATTTTGCTGAACAGCTCTCAAAGGTAAGGTAAAATCTGACGCTATATCTGGTGTAATAATTATCAATGCAACTGGAAGATAACAGAATTAATTCCTAGTTCTGTGAATCTGGTTGATGACTGTTATGTGATTAGCCAGGACACCATTTTCTAGCAGAGTACATAGAGTTCCCCAGAACAACACACACAACATGAGCCTCAGTTTGCTCTCACCTCACACCTACTGACACTTAGGGTTATGTCTCAGGGGTTTTCAGTGCAGCACCCCGGCCTCTCTCCCATCGTGTGCTGCAGCTTGTGCAGCACAGCTCTTTCCACCCTCTGCTGGGAAGGTGTGTGTAACATGCAGTACTTGGGGCATGGAGAAGGAGGAGGCCCCAGATGCCGTGCAGGACGTGCCGTGCTCAAGGGTACTTCACCATGTGGTCCCTGGCTTTCATCTTGAGCTGCAGTCACCAAAGCAGTATATGACCAAGGCAGTAAGGAGGTGCCCAACCTTTTTTGCTGTTTGGTCTGCAGCATTGTCTCAAGCACTGGAGAAAAACAGAGAGATACTTCATTTCTTAAACACTGCCATGTTAAGTTTGGTTTTGCAGCTTTTATTGTTCACATTCAGAACTTGCCAGTACTGTTGGTGATCTTCACAAGAGGAAGAACTTTGTGCCATATGGTTCCGCTGAGAGAAACTGAGGCAGAGTTTATACCAGTTAATCAGGATCAGCCTTAAGAGTGAAGCACCAAATGAAATCTCTGAAGACTGTTTTTCAAGAATTTCTGTTTCTATGGATTGCATTGGGCCTTTGAGTAATGTGAATGCCTTTCTTCTGTGGCAGAGCTGGAGTTGGGGAGAAGGGAGGGGGGTGTTCCACAGAAAAAGATCATTAACATCATTTGTTTATTTTAAGTAGGTATGCTGAAGAGATTAAACTTGGCTTTGAAACCTTCATATCTCTGACTTCTTAATGTCAATGCAATGTTATAACTAATCCACAAATGATAAAGGCACTAAATTGTTTGTTTTCTTGCTAAATTACTTGTTGATAAACATCTGTGAGAAGACTTTAAAATGAACGCCAAGGACTGAGATGCTTCCTTTGGCTGAGCAAAAAGATCTTAAGAAATCTTGAAGAATAACATTGCTATTCTTTACCATCAGTCACCAAGCACAAAAGTGATTCTTGTGAAAAGCACAGTCTGAGACACAACACTACATAAAAACAGTAAAGTAGAAGCATAATAATAATTGCAGGAAATAAAATCAAATTGTGAGTGGCAAAAACAGTGCGAGTTTTTTTCTCTTTTGTTTTCTGAATCAATGCTCACTTTCACTGAGGAAAAAGCAGAACCTGCTCCCCGCACCCTCAGACATAGTAGGGATCTCTCCATCTTGCCATCCATCACCCACAGTCCTGTGACCTCTCACTGATGAATCTGTAGAGCTTTTAATTCACAGTGAATGAGAGGAGATGCTATTGCTAGAACCCAAATTTCTCATGAAGCAAACTTGCCACACACTGAAGCTACTGGATGTGAGCAATCTCTGGTGGAAACCTAATCACAGCTACTTCAGAAATTAAAAAGGATTTATGAGAATAATATAAGGCTTAGGTGATATAATTTTGAATTGAAATCTGAATTCATGTACAGTGATATTTAAATGCTATAAATACTCTTTTAAACACAAACTAAAATCATTTAATCTATTAGTTTTCCCTGTTACTAGAGAAGAGTGAATTTGATTCGTGGCTTTAAAGAAGAGCACTGTAGTGTCAAATCAAAACAAACACAACTAAGTTTCCCTTCTCCATTTCTTCAGTTTTCTTGACTTATTTTGTGAAAAGTATGTTCATCTTCTAGGTTATTCATGATACCCAAAATGCAATTGAGAGAAATGATGAATATACAGCAAATAAAAACATATCAGCTGTGCCTGTCTGCTTCATGGGCATCTGCTTGTGACTATGTGTATGCAGAAAAAAATGCTGGCATGTTAAGACTTGGTGCTATTTAATTAAAAACAAGGGCATTTTCAGTTAGCTTGAGGGGAAAGAGGTTCTAGTCCTCAGCAGAACATAAGCTGTGTAAATAGGAAGAATTTGGCATTTTCAAGGATTTTAAATAATGGTTCTCTTTGACTGGAGTGGGGTTCTGATTCTAACAGGCTTGTCTGTAAGTTCTGTGAGCAAAAAAAAGGTGCTTTTTGAAGTTTACAGTGCTGTTATCTATTAATATTAAGGCATAGGAAATTTTCTGAAGATGTACTGTTCCAACAGTTTGCTTTACAGAGATTTAAAAACAAACACATGCTAAAAAAAAAGTTGCCATTTCTATAAGTGAAGCAATGCTTATACCTAATTGTGTCTTGTGTTTAAGAACAGACAGATACTTTTGAAAATATTATTCAATACTAAAATATTATTCAATACTATAGGGACAGGTAGTAGTATATAGCAACAATTCCATTAGAACTGATGGCATTTGCTCAATTAGACCTTCAGGCCATTATCTGTACTAGTAAGATAAAGATAATGAGTACCTATGGACATTGAGGAAGATGGAATACAAACATCTATGTTTCCAAACTCTTAGAGAGGTTCCAAATCCACTGTTGGCTTTGGCCAACTGGAACTCTCCCAAACAAGATACAGGTTGGGCTTCTCCAGGAACAACTCTAAATATCTAAATATTTCCTTTTGTATGGTTATCTTATTTTAGTGAATAGAAGAACTAGCTAACATAGACATGGCCTCTTCTGTGTCTACAATTTTCCTATATAAATGCAGGCCTATGTTCTGCTTCAGTTTACAAGTGAATTGCTCTAAAAGCAATAAAAAATGAAAATTCTCTAAATAGAAAGCGAGTATCAAACTTTGCCAGGCTTCTCTCTGCTAAATCTCTATGTCCTTTGGCATTATGGGCTACAGATCAGTCACAGTCAGTGTGGTACTCCAGAAGACCAGTGTGCTGGTGACATGCTGTTATCAAAGGATAAATTTAAGCAAGTAAATATCCAAATTAAAAATATATAGGATGAAAAAAATATTAAAAAGGAAGAACACATTAAATTGTTCCCCCTGCTTAAAAATTTATGGAGAGTTTCCAAGTGAGCAAGCTGGTTATGATGTGGGTGAATTGCTTTCTCCCACATTGAGACCATGGACTCCATTGAACAGTGTATATTGGTCACTGAGACGAACAACTAAAACGGATGCCAAATTACAAAGCCTAATAATTTATGCATTTCAGAATGAAGAAGAGAAACTTTGTTCCAGTCAGGTTCCCAGCTCTGTTTATGCATTTTAAACGAAACAGCTCAAAAGGCATAAGAAACTTTGAAGTCCAATGGCATTAGTGTTAGGATATAAGCTACATCTATGTCTCAATGCTGTGCGACAGCTGTGTTGCTTGTCCAGTATGAAAAAGCTTGCGCTGAAGACTTCCACCTTCCTTTGCTCAAATCTCCTGAGCTATAGTTGCTATCAGAATTAATATATAAATATATATATAAAATTGAAAGTATGAACAAAAATGAGAAAATGCACCCAAGTATTTTCTATTTACTCTGGCTTCACCTTTTGATCCATCTCGCTAACAAAAATTCTGGTTTCTGTGAGTTTTCCCCATTAGGAGATAAAATTGCAGTAGCCGGGTTTTCCTTTGATGAGATGCTTGTGTAGACACTCACCGCGCACTGGAAAAGCAATGCACAAAACTAAGTAATATCCCCTTTTGAAGCAGCACTCTGCCCAAAAACCTCTTTTTTTATGAATCTTCCCCAGAGGCATATCATACCTGGGGATGTGCCTAATGCTTTTCACTGACTTCATTATTTGCTATGCTATATAGTTTGGACATACAAGCCATCACTGAACCACAGCCAATGAGTGAGCTTCCATGAGCTTTTGTTTTGAGCAATAGCATGTGTTTTTGTTTCCTAAAAGGGTGTAATTCTTTAACTGACCAGATGAAAAGCTGTGCTGATGCACGTCTTTCTTTACAGAGATACCTTGTGCAACCTGTAGCAATATCACCTTGAGAGGTGGAAAAGAATGTAAACAAGAAACCAATGAAACGATGTTACAAGGTTTCTGTGGCTTTAGGTTAAGCTCCTGTGTGGGTTTTCTGTTGTCTGTTGAGAATGCCATTTCTGCAGTGGGAGTGTGCCTCTGACAAACACTGTAAAATTCTAATACATTGATCTTTCTGTATCTAATAACTTTAGACAGCCAACCAATATCTCACGTAAACACATCTTGATTCATGAGGAAACAATACATGAACAAATCAGATTAAAAAAACACTGTCAAGCGATAAATATTCAAATATTCTCCTTTTAGTGTTGTCTTTAAGAATATTCGGACAGATTATGTGCCGGCATATCTGATACAGATAAAAATTCACTAGTATAAAGAACTACATAATCTTCCAGAAATGACAACTACCTACCAGATGTATCAGACTTGCTCTGGTTCACCAGAGGGGAAAAAAAGGCAGAGAAACACCAAGCTTGTTAAGGTTTTTCTGTAAGAAACACTAAAAGTGCTTTTGCTTTTGCCCTTGTCCCCTCTGTGGAATTGTGCACTGTTCATGTACACCACTGAGGAAAAATATGTTAACATAAAGAGGGCTGGTGAATCACAAAGGGGAATTCTTTATGTAGCTTGTTTCCATATGAAAGTAGCAACATTTGTGCATAAATGGCTTGCAGCATTTTTTTATGAATTGGGCCCTAAGTGCTCATGATTGTCCTTGGTATTCAGTTTTCAGTCATTAGGTAGCGTTGAAACAACAGGAGGAAAAAAAGGAAACATTTTGTACCTGTGGTACTCACTTGGACAACACAGTTTTAGTAAAATAGCTACACTCTTTTTCCTTTTTGTTATAAATTATGCAGGAACAAAATGATGTGTGAATCAATGAAAAGGCAAATAATATATTTCTGAAACATTAATAGTCAGTGCCATACTCCAGATAAGAGGGAAAAATTGTTACGCTGATTTTTCTATCTGCTTTAAATTCACTTTCCCATCTTCACTAATCTGGCTGCTGCCTTGGCAGAATCATATTGTGTATGGAAAAAGAGATGATGCTTCTCTCATCTCCAGGTTAATAGTGCTTTCCTTTCCCTCCTTCCTTCCTTCCTTCCTTCCTTCCTTC
>KZ505783.1:24712-80464 GCA_002844005.1 Limosa lapponica baueri
CTTCCTTCCTTCCTTCCTTCCTTCCTTCCTTCCTTCCTTCCTTCCTTCCTTCCTTCCTTCCTTGTTTTTTGTTGTGAAGTGGGATTTTTTGAGGTTTTGGTTGGGATTTTTTTAACACATTATCCAAACATCAGCTTTTTGAGAAGAATTTGTTCTGAATCTTTCTTTTCCATCCAGGAAAGAGAACATTAGCTGAAAACAAAAGGCTTTAAGCTGGGTGTGGAGGCAGGGAGGATGAAGAACTCTTGGATTTGCTTCTTTTGAACTCTGTCAAGACCCTGAACCTAAAACATATATGCTTGAATGAAGTAGAAGGCTTTCATTTAACATGATCCAAATAAGCAGTACTGGTTATTCATATACTTGATAACCAGTATCTAAACCTAAATGAGATTAAAAAATTAGTGGGGGTTGTGAATATTAATTTCTATGAATGTTCACCTTTTCTGTTTTACGTCTAATTGTATAGTGCAAAGAGTCATAGACTTTAGGTGGAAACAATGTATTTGATCATCCTTCTATCTATAGTTCATCGCTCTTCGTTTTGATTTCCTTTCCCTTTTTATTTTTTTTTTGTTTGTTTGTTTAATTTGCCTTTCTGTTTTGCTAAAATGAACATAGTGGAAATAGAAATAAATCACTGTGATATTTCTAACCTCTATGTGTTTGGTACCTGCTGCAAGCCTGTGGAACCATAGCAGTTAGTGATCAAGTTAAACATTATCTTTAGCATATTAAACTAACATCTTCAAGTAGGGATAGTTAGATCTATTTCGTTGTTATACCAGGACAAACGTCTCTAATGGAGACAGTGGTTCCTACTGAATTGTTAATTTTGCAATACATGAAGTTTCTTTGCATCCAAGCACTGATAATGGTAATCTGATCTCCACTCAGACCATGTGATGAGACAAGAGATAGCATCACTTATTTATGTAACAGCCAACTCTGCTTAAAATATTACATTCAATAAACTGGTGCTAGTACCCTCCCACAAAAAAAGGAGCTTTTTTAAGACTATGCTTAAAAAATGAGATGCCTATAGTTAATGGGTTTTAGGTTGAAGGAAAAAAAATTATGGTGGTAGCTATCACTAGCAGATGTAAGCACTAAAATAATATTGAACTTTATGCAGGTGTTCTAAGATTTACATTTTATTCTAGATGGAGATTAATCCAGTGCTTAAGGATTACCTGTGTAATGTTTCTTGCCTATAAACTTTCAAATTAATATCATAAGGAATTAATTTCTCACTTGTTTCTAGTGGCAGAAGTCACAGATTGCCATATGTGTGTCCCTTAGCCTGTTGCCAGCCTGTCTAGTGCTGAGAGTGACCCTGACCACTGTGTAATGTAGCTGGCTTTGTAATCGAACCAAACAAAAGAAATTCTGTCCCACGTCTATCCATCCTCCTGAGTTCATGAGTACAAGAAGGATATTGCAAGGATTATTGGTTTTTTTACCTTCCTTTCACTCCCATTCCAGACAACTTACTAGCAGTCCATCAATGGGAGATTCTCCAGCAGGTTTGGGAGACAATTGTGTGTAAAATGAAACAATCAACCTGATCTTCTGCGCTTCCAGGCCGGGTGTGGTAGTAGGGTTTAGAGCAGGCAAATGTTTCCTTGGTTATCTCAGGGGCCTGTGTAGCATGGCACCCTCCACCCTTCCATGTGGCATTACCAGTAGCCCCCAGCATTATTTAGCCTGATCTCTCCAATAAACCTGATCACCAGAGTGTTCTGAAACTCAGTGCCGTGGGCTCCGGCTCTGAAACATCTGCGTGGTGGAAGGGGAGGAGGACATGGCAGCAAGCAAATGACAGACAGTTGTCTGTAGATCAATGTGGTGATTGTATCAATTTCAGATTCTCTACTAACAATAGGTGTCTGATTGGACACCACTGGCTTTATTGGGAAGTAGATGGGATATAATACACCTTCCAGTGCATTAGTTGTTTCTGCTGATTGGATGAAGGATAAATTTCACATGGAGGACAGTTTGAGTCCCATCATTCTCACAATTACGTTGAACACCAGCTAAAAGTGTCCTGTTGCTGCTGCACTTTACAGCAGCAAATTAGAAGGATTTTCCTAATGCATTTCCTCACTGTAATCTGTGCAGCATCATTCTGCAATAAACTCAGAACTGGGTCAAAATGCCTCACTGTTCTTAATTTCAATAATTCCATTTAAAGGGTAATCATTTTCTCTAGAAAAGGAAAACAACAATAGAAAGAATAAACAGAACAGTGGGACTCATGGAAATGGAACAAACAAATTAAATGTTAAGAAGCTTTTATTACAGTAAATCCTGTTTTATTTCAAAAGACAGCAATGTAAAGTATGTTGTGAAAATAGCCATAAAACAAATCACCACCCTCTTAATCCCATAACCCTACCCCCCATATGAATTTTAACAGTACTAGATTATCTGGACCACCTCCCTTTGTTTGAACCACCGATTTACCTCTATGCAGAAGCTAATGGGTGAGATTTTTCACTATTGTTTTGAAGATTCAGCTCTGTAAAATGTTGAAGCCTCTTCTAATGATCCAGTAAAGGAAAGGAAGGGGAGGGGAGGGGGGCGAGAGGGAGAGGGAGAGGGAGAGGGAGAGGGAGAGGGAGGGAGGCAAGGGAGGGGGCGAAATCCCACAGTTGGTTGAAGAACTCGTTATTTGTCTTCCACAGACTTAAAGCTTTGCAAGTTAGCGCTGCTGGCTCAGGGCCAGGCTGCATAGTACCTTTTAGAGTCACACCCTAAGACCCCAGTTCATCAAGGTACTTAAGCATTTGTCTGATGTTCAGTATATGAGGAATACAAGTTAAATTGGAGTTTAATTATGTGATTAACTCAATTTATTTAACATTCTAAGCAGTGCATATAAACAGACCATGTAAATAAAGGGCGGAAGAGTTACTTTCAAGAGTAATTCAATAGCTGTTAAATATTTTCTATATGGTTCATGAATTGTGTGGCCTCATGTATTTACCTTTTAATTGTTCAAGACTATTGGGATTCTAAAAACAAACAACTGAGAACTAATCTGATCTAAGGAGCTTTCCAAGGAACATTTTTATCATTTATCAAGCCCCCTTTGCTCTGTTAGACTTCACCAAATGACAAGGCTATTTTCAAGCCGTAAACCCCCATGCCCCATGCAGTTATGGCATGCAACCAAAGAAGTCTGGAGGAGAAAATGAAGTCATAATTAACAACAGCTGCTCACGCCTAGCATTTCCAAATAACATGTGAAGATTTTTTTTTATTTTTTTTTCAAAATCCAGAACCAACGTAGACCTTAAAGATTTATCTTCAGGGTAAAAAAAAAGGAAGCCTCACACCAGTTTCTGCGAGTCTCTTTGTTGTCCAAGCCGTGCAGGAACCTCTCACGACAGTCCATTTGATAGAGGTTTCACCGTTGTTTACTTGTTACATTCAGTGACTAAAATCAAAGCAAAATGACAGTAATTTCCTTTACTCACATATTGTTATTGGTTTGGTGCAAGGCTTTGTCATCAAAGCACATGCAGTATTCTGTCCTTTAGAGGTTAATATTAAAATATAGAATGGAATGATCATGTTTTATTGGCTTAGCCTTTCCCTGCACTGCTTATAAAAACAGACAGTGCTTTAAAATGTCTCGCTTAATGCTCATTTTCCTGAGGGTGGAGTTGACCTCAAGTAGTTTACAACTTGGCTGTTAGTTAAGACTAATTAACTTTGACTTTGTTGTTAGAATAGCCTAATCTGCAGTTTCATCTCAAAGGAGTCAAAGAAATAGTACATTCAAATGAAACAATGGAAATGGTGTGTTTATACGTTGGCTATATAAGGAGTTCTTTCCTCTACAGTCTTCATCTCCATCTTCCTAAAAATGTTTGTGGTTTCACACACTTTTACGGTTCTTTTAAACCTGGTCCAGAACTCTTCAACAGTGAAAAACACTCTTTGCAACTTTGCATGCCTTATCTGCTTGATTCCAGTTTTTGTGAGCAAGAAATACAATTTCATTTTCAAGCAGCCTGACTCATATGAAGTAGTTATTTTTCTTAAAATGGTACAGCTTAATGCGTCTAAACAAACAGCATTGTGCTAAGAACTAAATTTGCAGTACTTTTTAATTGCATCATTAATCCTTGACTTACTCTTTCTGTGGGCCTTCCTTATGACATTATCACTTTGTAAGTATAAGCTATACTTTATTTATTGAAAACATTATTTTAATTTAAGCCAGAGTAATGGAGAATCTCGTGTTTTAATTATGCTAAAATTACAAAAGTGACCTTATCATACGACTCCTACAAAAGAAATAATTTGCATTAGACAATAACTTTTGAGTAAACAATTGTCTTTAATAGCAAAAATAACATAGGCTGAGTTTGTATAATAGCCATGAAAGTGGTCTTAATGTAATGTTCAGCTTTAATATATCAATTAGATCACTCCTGAAGCATTACTACTGAAGCATTACTTTAACTTAAGTAAAAGTTAAATAATTCACTTTTAGAGAAATAATGGCAATAAACTCTAAATTGCTCTCTTTAAAAGTTTGTTTTATTTGAATTTGCATCTTTACAATTAACATAAAGTGAAAACCAATTTAGGAACTTATTGCCATGATATTAGCATTCCAAATTAATTCTTTTCTTTTGTTGTATTGGAAACCAAAAAAGTGAAACTTCTAAAGTTCTGTGTTTACATCCAGATCCCACAGGGTCTTTGGGACAACCTGACTACCATTATAAAGTACAAACACTACATTCACAGATCTTGAAACTGTCATTTATAATGTCACATTTTATTAAGATAACATTGAATAGTGCTAAAATAGCATTAAAATATTTTTATTAAAGCTATTTTATGAAATCTTGGGCTGGACTAAAACCACAAACTGCACAGCCAGTGAATGAAGCTCCACCAATGTAGCATAGCAAACCTCCCTCACTGCATGAGTCACGTTTGCAAAATTTACTGTCTGATGAACAGCACCACAGTAACCACAAAACAACACAGAAGTCAGCTGTAATTTCGGCCTCACAGTGGCCTGATCGTTGTCCTCAAAGTTGTTGGTTTGTGCATAAGTCTTTCATCCAACAAATTCTCTCCCTGCACAAGCAGTGGCACTCAAAAAACTTCCCCTTTTCTGCCCAGCTGCTGCAGCTGCTGCAGTTCGTCTCCCTGGGATCTCCATCTCTCCTCAGCTGAGGTTAAGTGCATACTTCAATGTCTTTGTGCAGATTCATGAAGTGGGAGCATATACCTTCTGACCCTAAAGAAAGGGGAGCGAAGGTAATGCCAGCAGTGGGGTGAGAGGTATGTACAATCAGGCAAATATACTAGTCACACTGGCTTCTATTCTACCATTAATGGGGAGATAAAAGAGGAGGTCTGGGAAGGAGGGGCTCTCCGTGTCTCTCCTCGTCCCCCCCCAGGTTGCTGCGAGGCTGCAGTGACATTACTGTGATGCAGTTCATGGGGGCACTGGCTCTCTGGGCTGCTCTCAACAACTCCGACCCTCAGCCTGACTGCGGGAGGGGGTCTCTTTTCTCTGCTCTCTTTGAGGCAGGCAGAGCTAAGCGAGCTTCAGTTTGTTGTGCAGACTTAAATTAGAAAACACTCTGGTTTAGCCTTTCCTCTTGGGATGAAATTCCCTCTGATTCACCTCGTGAATGTGAAGTAAATCCTAAGGCTTCGACCTAAGGCATAAATGGGATTTTAGTGTACAGGACAAGATGCTTGCCAAAGGTTTTGCATAAATCTGCATTGCATTTTTTAGCAGTAGGCCATTCCACGCATTTTTGATCAATACATATTACTGCTTAATATCTTTGTCTACCTGGAGGGTGACATGTAGATGTGTTTAAGGTTATGTAATTTAACACTCTTGTGGTTTAATTTTTCACTTTGTCTTATTGTCTGCCTTTGTTTTTTCTTGACAGTGTGCCTGCAGGAAGTATTTTCCTGTTGCATGCATTTTGACATTCCCAGCAATCTGTTATACTAGCTGTCAGCAGCTGGAACGACTGTTGAATTATGATTTTTTTTCTCATCCCTGTTCTTCAGGTACACTTTTCTGCTTGTAACACATTTCTCAGCAAGTATGATCAGGCCTTCAGTAAACGAAGATGCAATGCTTGCTCTCCAAACCCAAATTCTTCTCATTTAAACCACTGAAACTCCAGATCTATTGAATTTTACAGAGTTATTTCATTGCTTTTTTAAAAGTGGAACAAAGCAGAACTTACACTGTAGCAAATGTAATAAGAAAAGATATTGCATGGGAAGGTTTCTCTTTCTGTGCTCTTTCAGCCTCCTATTTAAACAGTTGTAACCGTGTTTTACAGAAGGGCACTAGCCTCTTTCTTAGTGAGAACATGCAGGCTTGACAAAGAGAAAATATTGTGGCTCTTCCAATTGCTCAAGAAAGTTTAGTGGCAACATGTTTCCCATCCAAACGAACAAAGGTAAGTGCCCCTTTACCAAAATTCAGCGAGATTGAGTGCCATCATGGGCATCCCTAGTTCAGCTATTGCAAGGTTTAAAAAAAACAAAACAAAACAAGCAAACAAGCTTATTCATAGAATCACAGAATCGTTTTCGTTGGAAAAGACCGTTAGGATCATGGAGTCCAAACCATTAACCCAGCACTGACAAAAGCCACCACTAACCCATGTCGCTCAGCTCCATGTCTGCCTGGCTTTTAAACACCTCCAGGGATGGCAACTCCACCACTGCCCTGGGCAGCCTCCTCCAAGGTCTGACAACCCTTTGGGTGAAGAAATTTTGCCTAAAATCCATCCTAAACCTTCCCTGGTGCAACTTGAGGCCATTTCCTCTTGTCACATCACCTGTTCCTTGGGGGAAGAGACCAATCCCCTCTGGCTACACGCTCCTTTCAGGAAGTTGTAGAGAGTGAGAAGGTCTCCTCTCAGCCCCCTTTTTTCCAGGGCTGAACCACCCCTGGGCCTTCACACAATGCGATTCAAGCACACAGATTCAGGGAATGACCTTTGAGAGCCAACTGTGACTCACTGCATTTGAGATTCCCTTTGTTCTCTTTTAAAGAAGAAAGTGCTGTTGTTAGGTAAGTTATGCTCCTACTGGATTTTTAGGTGCTTTTTTTGAGATTTCCACTGGAGAACGAAACCTATAAGTAATTTTCTTATACCTGGGCATTTCAATCTGCCTAGGCACAAAAGCAGTCTGAATATAACCCCCGTTTTAACCATTGAAGCTGCTTCAACTTTCTGAATACTGTATTTCAAGAAGAAAAAAGAAGTTGCTTTTCTGAGGTAGATTCTAGGTTGGAGCTGCATTGCAGAGAGGAAACTTGGACTGTTTTCATATGGTTAATATGCAAGTGGTATAGAAGAATTACTGAACTCTATTTGCTAAATATACCGTCAAGTTTGCTGAATAGACTAAAGCTGTTTCTGCAACCATGCAAACTTTCTGCTGAATGTGTGGAAAGGGTACCTGCTCCTTAGTCCTGAATCAAAGTCAGAAAAAAGAGACTTACTGTCTGCCAACAGCACAGAATAAAGCTTTTCAGTTTACTGCCTTAATGTGGCCAACTGCCAGTCAGCCACCAAATTCTACTTGCTATTTTTAACATTAACGTTACTTTAAAAAAGCACTCATAACAGAAATAATTGTGATACTTGACAGTGAAGAAATCTTTTAGTGGTCATCTACCAAAATAGTCTTATACATCAGGAGATAAATCTCTTCCAAAATTTCAGTATTTTCTGAGCTCTCAATTCTTCACAGTGAAACTGCTGGTGAATCTTACCCTGGTAGCTTCAAGAATGCTGTGACCGAGAATAAAACTTAGTTATGATGTATCATCTGTAACACTTGAGGGGGGGAATATTTGTTTCAAAGTCTCAGTAGTTTTTGTTGTTTTGAAAGGCACTGTTTGCTGATTGTAGAGCAAGTATTATTTTCTCCTATCAGCTCTTGAAGATAACAAGAAATTAAAATCTGCACATATTTTTTTTCTCTCAATCCATTTAAACACACAAGGCAGCTTAGAAGTATTTGTGAAGGAAAGTGGCCTGTCCCAGGGCTGCACAGTTCTCCCTGTGGCACGTTTACATCAAGCCTATCTCTTTCTTGTGAAAAATGGTAAAATTGAACATGTAGGAAGAGAAAGGTGGTAAAGGAGAAAATCTGACTCATTAAATTCTAATCACAGTAGACCTGGAGAGGTTTTAGGATTTCTTAGTGTCTACAGATGAAACTCAAGATTACAGGGACAGAGCATAAGGGTTTTGAGGCAAGTGACTTTATGTTGCTCAGTGGTGACACTGCTTCAGAGAGCAGCAGTGAAACTACTAAACAACAAAGGTGTTAAAAAGGTAACTCTAGCATATCTTTTCATAAGTTTCTTTTACTCTTTGCATTCTTAAGCAAGTTACTGCTCACACTAATTAAATTCACTTAAAGATATATAACAAGTTCTCTGCATGAACGTGGTAGATTTTACTGGTACAGACTTCTTCAAGTCTTGTGGGAACATCATCTTCAAGGTGTCTAAACCTAGAAAAAACGCATTTAAGTAGGTTTTAACATGTTAATAGCAAACATGCGTATTGTTTGTTTATTATCAAGATACACATGATCTTGTAATCAAGTTTTTTATGCAGGCAGGGATGTGGGCGTGGACAGGCAAATTACCACCAGTGACACAAAAGTTGCTATACGATGTGCTTCAAATAAGCTGAAAGATAATGTTTGGCCTTCCTTTTAGGGAAACCATGAAAATTAAAAATAATGATGACTGCCAGCCTTGCATCACTGCCTTTTCTCTCTAGATGAACACTAGCTCTCATCCTCAAGCTCTCACCTGGCAAATGTAGAATTTGAGTTCTTCCAACTTTTAGAGAAGGATCTGTGCACAACATTCCACTTAAGTGTTTCTGCACCTACTGGAGATATGCATTTCTTTTTTTCTACTTAGTGATGAGGTGTCAGTGCTATAAAATGGCTAACAAACTCCCCTAAAACAAATGAAAAAAAAATTTGGAAAATTAAATTTAACACAAATTTTGGTCCACAGAATGATGAGACAAATGGAATGTCTGAGTAGTGATTATTACCAATATTCAGTGTAAGATGTAAATAGCATACAATTACTTTAATAGACGGTAGGCTCAGAACAAATTATAATTTTTTTTTTCATGCAGTGTGTTGGGACTCCTTGTTTATAGCCGTTATGAATGCTTAAACTCTGTGTAGCTTCCAAGGAATATAGAAGAGGTGATGGCCAAGCAATAGAAGACAAAGCTGTGGAAGGATTGTAACATCTGACCCTATCTGTAAGCCACTTGTGTTTGAAAGACGCTCAGGCAAGGTATTGTGTATATTTGCACTCTTACATTCTTTCGTAGGTAGCCCTAGGCAAAAACTACTGTCTTAGATGGTTTCTTTGACTGAGATATACACTATGCAACACACACTATTGTCATGTTTTATAACATCTTCAGTATGATTAGGAAAATGTAAGTTAGGATTTACCTTATGATGCATGTGAAGCATAAGCAGCTGGGCCATTTTGAAAACAAACAAACAAAAAACCTTCTGTATCCAGGATACTGCCAAAGATTCCCTCATCACGATCATCTTTGGTAGAAATTAAATCATGGTTTTTTAGATCTTCATTTTTATGCCATATTATTTTTCTAGAAGTAAAATAATATAGACTGGTTTTTATACAAGTTTCTTCTTTCTTTGTGGGAAACAAGGGCTAGGGCTTGGAGTTTTCCTTGAAAGGATGCAATGTTACCTCTTTAGCACCTGTTACTTCATAAATTGGGCAGTTTTCCTCATATGCATATGGACTTGAAATGCCTTCACAGAGTGGTCTAGTCCACATTAGATAATCGCTTAGTTCAGTATAATGACTTAACAGGCACTATTAGATGCCAACTATACACTCAGAGTCCAGCACAAGAAGCTTTCTTCTCTGGGTGCAGCTGGTGATGCAAACAACATGGCTGAGCCCGGAGTGCCCAGCATGAAAGTAGGGAGGTATATCTTGGTCAGTAGGTCCTTCAGCAGGTCAGGAGCCACTAAAAAAGGAACAATCTCCCTCCCCTTTCCCTGTATTTCTGCACTTTAGAGTAAGTTACTGCAGTTACACATGCAAGAATTGTGGAGCTAGAAGAAAAGCAGGCAAGAGCATTTGCACTTTGCTGAGGGTTCTCGGTTGACCAGGTGGAAAAGTAGATACTACAACATTTGGTACAGCTTAGATGTCTGCTCAGCCATATGTTCTCTGTGCTTTGTTGCTGCAAGGATTGGGATCAGAATCTTCTGAATACGTTTAGGGATTTGCTTTTTTTTTTGTATGTGGGACTTCTTTCATAAGATAATTAATTTGATTGGAACAATTTTCACTTTAAGTTTACAATGTAACTTCTTAAGACAGCAGAAATGAAGAGACCCTGGACAACATTTAGTGGTATTCATGCTTATGTTTAAAGTCATAGAACTCTTCCTAATGTGGAAACATTATAGCTATAGACCAAGTCTTACGCTTATGCATGCACTTTTTCAATGGGTTTGCATCCTGAGAATGTTAAATTTACATGATTAACCAGCAAAGAACTGTACTGTTGCTTTAAGAAGAAATACCAAACATATCCTCCATGACACCTTATTTCTGAAGCAAAAGAGTTGCCTGATACATTTGATAAGTTTCAGAGAGGAAATATAGGAGTTGCATGCTGTTGAAGAATATCAGCTCTTCAAGCCGGCCTCTGCTAGAAACCTTGTCCCCCTCACACCCTTGTGTGCAAACTGTTGTGGACCAGGTTTCCTTTGTCCTCCTAGACAATCCTGGTGATAGTTTGGACTTCCTGTGGCCTTCCAAAACACTGGACAGTCCTCCTGCACTTGATCTACAGTCAGAGGCCTTTGTGCTTGAAAGTAATTTCTCTGGATAGCGCTTTCTCCATGTAAAATGCTCTAACAAAAGAACCGCTCTTTGGCACAAAAAAATTTCTGTTTTCTGTGTCTGGACATCCAGTATCCAGGATGTGAGAAAGCAGCAGCAGAAACTCAGCATGATCTTGGATAATACCAAATACAAATGGTTTTAAATATTTCTGAATCCAGAGAAACTCGGCCTTTTTGACCCAACTTTCCACAGGTGTTTCCAGATACTAATTCCAATGGTATAGTTCCTTGTTTTATTAAATATTTAATAGCCAGTACAATTGCAGTTCAGTTTAATGAAGTTCTTAAAGGACACATCAAAACTCTGACAAATGGGAAAACATGAGCTCTTCTTCAAATATGTCTGTCAACATATAAACCAGTATCCCTTAAGAAACCAAACGCTTTCCTTGCCTTATTTCTAGAAGATGCATCACAGGCCATGCACTATCTTTAAGTGTCTGATGTAGAGATGGTATACCTGCCATGATTTTAAGAGAGATTGTTCTTGAGAAATGCAGCCATTGGTTGATTGCCATGTTCGAGGGCTCTTCAGTTTTTATTTCTGAGACTGAAAAAGTCCTTTTTTTCTTTAAAGAATGACTCTAGGGGTCCCCTCCACTCTTCTATATGTATGAAGAAGTTGCCATCCTGTCCATTCATTTGATCTTTCTCTAGCTGCAAGGAGTTGACCCCCAAACTGTTCAAGGATATTTGTGTCATGGGCATATTTGACAAGAAAGGAGGATAGAAAGTCAGTGAAGTACTCCAGCAATCAGAGGTCTTCACAGCTTGCAGAACAACAAACTCTCTGCTAAAGGAATGTCAGGTGTTTGAAGATCACACTGGAGGCATCACAAACGTGCAAGCTCAAGCAGCAGCAACTCTCACACTGTTGAAAGATCAAGTGGAGGCAAGCAAAGGCTGTAAATAGGCATTTATCACACAAACACTTTGGTCACGTTAATGAATGCTGTGACTAGGAGGGGGTTAAATATAAACATTTATAAGATGTAGACATACAGACACCTTTCATGAGGACTGGAGGATTTGGTCTTTTAGTATGATTTGTTTCTGACACTCTGCTTCCACATCTCGAGTTGCAGAAGCAGAAAGACCATTCTGAGGCAATGGCAGGTCAACATATTAGCATCTTTCTTGTTCATATGAGTATGTCTTCTTGACGGCTCTTTTCCTTATTCCTCAGCAGAGATTACTCATGCCCTTGTCTCCTTTATATTCTTTAAAGAGGACCTTGACTAGGTCCTCTTTAAAACCTAGACTGAGGTTTTTCTCAAGACTTAGGTCTTTCATGTGATGCTTGTAATTGTGTTTGTGAATTTTCTTGTAGCAAGGGCTACCACAGTTTAAACATAAATTTGGTAAAACACTTGTGCAGAGGGAGATGACTTAAAATATTCTATTTTATTTGAATGTTAACCTTGATTCATGTCAATAGCTACAGCACTGAAAATATCATCATTTCTGTAGTGAATCTACAGTATCTTACAAAAAATACCCCATAAAATTCATTTTGGAGGTTGTTTGCTACCTTCTCTATTTAATGAACAGAGCATAGTGCAGATGATAGTTATCATGTCTGTACGTCTTTACAAAACTAGAAATTTTTAACTGATTCCTTTAAACGAGAAAAAGAAAAATCTGAGATTCATACATAGTGTTGAGATTCAAGATACAGGAATTTATTATTATTTAACTTTATTTTGTTTTGTGAACTTATATTGCTCTATGTTAATATGATCAGGTGAAGGCATAGTCTATCCGTGAAGTAGTGTTTATTGTCACTGGTGGCTCTACTATGGGGAAAAGAGCCTACAGCTCTCTTGCCTCTGGTTGTTAATCTGCATTTGATTAAGGTTATGTTTATACAACTTCTTAAAATCCATGTACCTGTATCAAGCCACACTTCCATTTTGGTAAACCTTTTTTTTAATATAATTTCTTTCCCTTGTGCTCTGTGCTGTGTTTTTATTAAGAAATTGTCAAACTTTGTTTTAAAAAAAATAAACAAACCACACAATTCTGGTTATATATAAGAAGAATCACAGGTTCGTGTTAACATCTTACTCTTATGTCAATACTGCATTAGAAGGGTGGTTAAGCTGTATTCTACACTTTATCCTCTCCACAGTGGCTCAGTACAAGTGTGCACCTTGCAGATACAGCCATTTCTCATTACAGTGCCACAGATGTGTGCAGGAATGTCAAGACAGTGTCTCTAAATTGTGGCACAGATCTCTAGTACTGTTAGCAAAAAAAAATTAATTCCGGGGCGGGGGGGGGAGTCACAAGGAAGTTAAACTATTAATGCCTGCAAGTAGAAACATAGTTGTTGGCATATTAATATAAATATACCACCGTGACTAAACCCCTTAACAGAAAAAACACACTAGTGCACATACATATATTAGCACAGTGTAGGAAACTTCTATTTATAGCTTCATACTTAGATAGTTTATGTGTGCTGGCTGCAGTAGGTAGGATCATAATATATCTCAAAACAGTCTCCACAGTTGTGAGCTTTATAAAGCAAGCTTGGAGGATGGAACTTTTCAAAAGTCTTTTTGTTCTTCTTCAACAATGGTGAAAGTCCAGTTTATTCAGAGCCCTTTTTCAGAAGCAGAAACCTAGGGTGGGTTTTGAATGTCTCCAGAGAAGGAGGCTCTACAACCTCTCTGGGCAGACTATTCCAGCACTCTGGCACCCTCAAAGTAAAGAATTTTTTCTGCATGTTCAGATGGAACTTCTTGTGTTCCAGCTTGTGGCCACTGTCCCTTGTCCTGTCACAGGGAACCACTCAGAAGAGTTTGACCCCAAGCTCTTGACACCCACCCTTTAGATATTTATAAGCATTGATGAGACTCCCTCTCAGTCTTCCCCAGGCTAAACAGATCCAGGTGTCTCAGCCTTTCCTCATAAGAGACATGCTCCATTCCCTTGATCATCTTTGTAGCCCCCCACTGGACTCTTTCCAGTAGTTCCCTGTAGTTCTTGAACTGGGGGGCCCAGAATTGGACACAGTACTGCAGATGTGGCCTCACCAGGGCAGAGGGGGAGGATGACCTGCTGGCCACTTTCTTGTTAATGCACCCCAGGAGACCATTGGCCTTCTTGGCCACAAGGACGCATTGTTGGCTCATGGTCTACTTGTTGTCCATCAGGACTACAACATCTCTCTCTTCAGTGCTGCTCTCCAGTAGGTCAGCCCTACCCTGTACCAATGTATGGGACTATTCCTTCCTCGGAGCAGGACACTACACTTGCCCTTGTTGCCCTTGCCCTTTCATCAGGTTCCTCTCTGCCTAACTTTCTAGCTTCTCCAGGTCTTGCTGTATGGCAGCACGGCCTTCTGGTGTGTCAGCCACTCCTTCCAGTTTTGTGTCATCAGCAAACTTGCTGAGGGGTTTTGGGGGTTATTGTCTAAAATGTGTTGAGTATATATTAATATCTTTTATGTAAAATAGTTATCAGAGTTGAAGTGGTGCTTGTGCTGCTTCTGAAATGTTTCCAATTTCTGCAGTAAGCTTGTTTGGGCAGAGTCTTGGGGTTTGATTTCTCTGAATTTTACTTTGTGCAGTCATTTAGGAGGCATGCAAGTTTTGTGCTGTGACTAAATTTTTTATTTTTTTTTTTCCAGAAAAGGAATGTTCAAGAATTTCTCAAATTGCTGCAGTTTGTGGAAGATAGAATCCCGAATATTTAAATTTAGCAAACAAGAAGACAGAAAGTGTTGTTAGATAAAATTTTATGGTGAGCAACTAGGTGGGTAAATGTTGGATTAAATGCAGAGGGTAGTGGTTAGTAGGTCATCCTCTACCTGGAAACTGTTAACAAGTGGAGAACCATAGGTCTGTCCTGGGATCTGTCCCACTTACCAACTTTTTGCACGACCAGGAGGAGGTAAGGGAATGCTTGTTCCTCAGATTGGCAAGTGACAACAAACTGAGAGGAACAGCTGATATGCTGGAGAGCAGGACTGCCATCCAAAGGGACCTGGGCATGCTGAAGGTATGGGCTTTGTGCAGTTCAACCCAGAGAAATGCCAAGCCCTGCCCCTGGGAAGGCAAAGCCCCAGGCAGTGGTCCAGACCTGGGCAGCATCTCTGCTGAAAAGTCCCCAGGACTCTGAGGACAGTGAGCTGCACAGAAGCCAACTTGGGACTGGCAGCAGTGATGCCCAGGAGCATCCAGCACTGAAGGAGCAGGAGCACAACCAGGAGATGGAAGGATGTGAGGATCCCCCTTTACTCTGCACATCTTAGACCACACCTAGATACTGCATCCTCTGGTTTGGGCTCCCCAGTCCTCGAGAGATGTTGCCAAACTGGTGTGAGCCCAGCAGAGGCCTACCAAGTTGCTCAGGGGCTGGAGCACCTGTCCTGTGAGGGGACCCTGAGTGACAGAGCTGCTTCTGACTGGAGGAAGAAGGGCTTTGGGGGCACCTCAGAGCAGCCTTCCCCTGTGTATGACCTGCATGTTGGGAAGATGGAACCAGGCTCTTGGCAGGCTGACAGTAGTATAAGAGACAATGGGCATACATTGAAACAAGACAAGTTCAGCCTGGAGATAAAGTGAAACCTTTTTCTCCATGAGGGAAGTCCAGAGTAGAGCAGGTTGCCCAGAGAGGCTGTGTGGTCTGGAAGCTCAGAGGTTTTCAAGAGCAGGCTTGGGAAAGCCCTGAGCCAGTGACGTAGGGCTTGACCTAGAAGGAACTGTTCCTCATGGCAGTTTCCACACTTCATTAGCAGCCAAGACAGATCTTTCACATCAGTCCTTTTCTGTGAATATCCAGATGAGACAGAAGGCTCCACAATTGTAGCTGCTAGGTTCAGCCTAGTTTCCTGGACAGTTTGAAAATTTAGCGCATTTTCAAAAGGAGAACGAAGAACATAAGACTGTACTTTGATGCTTTGGGCTACACTGGCATTTCTAAACATCATTTTTGTGGGACCATATAATTGGATGATGGGGTGGGATTTGTTGAATGACTGATATTTGTAGTGAGTATATGTAAATAACAAAATAGAGAATACAAAAAGTTAGTGCCATGAGAATGTGTATGTATATCAGACTGGTATGAAAGGATAATGCTTGGGGGAAAACAAATACATAGAATAGGCATTCAGTATTACTTTATTTTTAAAAAGTAATTGAATTACCTGAAAATACATTTTTATTTTAAATGTTGTTTAAATGTTAAAAATTATGACACATATGAACTATGTATGTACGTATATTAAACCACAGTGTACCTGCTAATGAAGGAACTCTGTAGTCTCCTATGAGGACAATTTGACAAGCATTGAAGTAACAGAACGAAGTATTTTGTGATACATTATCTTGTTTTCTTTTTTTCCAGAAATTTACTACAGATTATTCACAAATAATGCTCTGTTGTGCTTCACTCAGTACACTGAGTGCCCAGTGCCCTATAGTTTTTGAAAAGTTGTATATATATATTATAAAAGCAATGAACAGTTCTCCCAAGGTGCTGTGTATCCACAGTTCCTGCTGGAATCATAGTTTTATTTCTTCAGGTCATCTGCAAGGCACATATCTCTAAAACATTAGTAATTCTTAAACCTCATTTTCTGATTAGATCACAAGGAAAAACATTTTTGTGTTTCCATACTGCTCCTCCAGAGAATGGCAGTATATTGCATAGATATATTCAGTGTCCAAGGTAGGGACAGAAAATCACAAAGCAGCTAATACACTGTTTATCATCTTAACACTTTTCTAGTTGAAATAACAAAAGCTTTTTTCTTTTTTTTTTCCTTCAAAAGACCAATATTTAAAGGGTGTTGATTTATGTAAATCAATAATTTATCAACTTGTTCTCTTTCCCTACTGCCAACCAGATGCTTCTAGCTTTGCACTGCCAGACGATGTCAGCTGCAAAGCATAATGGCCTTGTGCTTCATGTAGAAATAAGAACATAAATATTTAAAAAATCCTGCTACAGGAAGTGAGGGGGAGTTAGGGTGGGGGTGAGAGATTTTGCTGGTTTACTGTGAGACCAATGCAGGTCTACATATTTTATGGGCTGGTTTTATCAGAAAGTGGAGGCAGGGACATTTCAGTCTGATTTTTATCTCCTAACAAGACTGACAGACCCAAGTCTTTTCATGGCAATTTGTTGAAGACATCTGGTGAAGCTTTCTAGGGGATGAACACACAGCAGAGTGTTCCTCTGGTATCAGTTGGCATGGCAACTAGTGAAAGACTATTCAACATCCATAGGTTTCAAAAACGTTGAAGCCTAGTTGAAAATCCATTTGGGCTCCTATCTGCAAAATTCTCCTTTTGAAAATGCACTAAATCTTTTCTCAGGGAACTAGACTGAACAAGTAAGTACAATTGTGGAGCCTTCTGTCTCAAATAATTTCCAAAGCACAGTATTAATGATTCCAGGAAGCAGAGGCCTGAGATGATAGACAGTATTACTGGCACTGTACAAAACAGAATATTACCAGAAGGCTGGTAAAGACTGCTGAAGCCTGGGGGTAGTGCAGGGAAAGATGAGAGAGACAGAAGGGAGGGAAAAATGCTGTTATCAAAGTTTAATACAGTAATTATCATGAGTCACCACAGGCAAATGACTGATTATACTTCATCATTATATATTGTTAAGCAATATCAGGTTTATTCTATACAAGGCACTCCACTCCCTACTTGGCAAGGTCATATCACTCAAACACACCCAACAGCTACACAATATAGGTTGTTTATTTAAAAAGATTGACATAGGAAAAAATACCTTGAAAACTGGTGTTCAGACTTCCTGCACAAAAAAAAAAAAACAAGTAAAACACCTTTGATGCATAACTTTGTGAATATTGAGAAGAGAAAGGATTTACGACCCTGGGTTTTGTCCTCCCATAGTCATTAGTCTAATCTCTCCAATGACTGTGCAGGATATGCATTTTGGGAATAAACTTATTTTTTCTGCAACCTGTCCCTTCAGAAACACAGTGGTTTAACAGCTGTATCAACTCTGTAGAGTTTCTTTCTAGATTTTAAATGGTTTACATAATAGGAACAGAAACCAGTTGAGTTAGTCTAGGATAGAAAAACCCCTGTCTACACACTTTGCCACCAATACAGCAGGACTACAGGGAGACCTTTCCACAGGTCTATAGCTTTCTTTTTAGGAAAAAAAGTATGGTGAAGCACCTCTGAAATCCAGAATAATCTTACTATTGAGTGCTGCTAATTTCAGTGTGTTTGGGACTATACACTAAATCAGTAAAACAGGAATTGCTGTAGGGAGAGTGTGTATGTGTGCATGTGTATATGTCAGTGCTATTATTTGCTTTTTATGTGTGTACTTTTGTCTGTTCCTAAATTATATAGAATATTTGGGAAGTTATTCATGTGATACGCTTTCTCATTGAGTATAAACTTTAAAAAAATTTTAAAATTGATTACCAAGTCTGTGTTCAAAATATTAAGCTTGACTATATTGTTTCCCCTTTACCTGGACCTCCTTAGGAAACCAGATGTAAACCTTAACAAGGGTTATCCGGGTTAAATACAATTGCAGTAAACTGTATACCAATGGGTAACCTGGCTCTAATTAAAGTTAAAACTTTTTCCTCTTCCCCACCCCCAAAAACTTTGCCTGTGATCTTTTCAAATTTATAGCAGGGAATAAAATAGAACTCCTGCTCAACCTATTCCTCCTCACCCCCAAATTATGACTATATATTCTTCTTGGCTGTGATAAAGTGACAAATATGGATGCATTTATAACTTAAAAACTTGCAGTTTAAGCACAAAGTTCATCTTTTTTTACACTAATGAAGTGACATTTGCTATCCTAATATTGCTGTTCTGTGAGTTAATATGGATTGTTTCAGTGAGATCCCTCTTCAGTCAGACATACCGTCTCCAGTGTCTCACTTCACATTTTTGGATCTATGTAGGTGGTTCAGAAGAGATGGGTTCAGTCTATAACTACTTGCTCTTGAAGGAGTTCTCAGGCAGTGAGTTCCTTTATTAACTATCAAGTCAGCAGAAATGGTTACTTTGATGCTTTCTTACTTGGATTGACCGCATACATATAAGATAATGTGTGTATGAGTGGAACAGTCAAGGACTGGTGCCACCGTGGTATCTTATTGACATATGTTTTAGAAACAAAGGTGCAATGGCTATGTGTACTGCTTGGATCAGGCTCTTGGATGGTCCAGGAAAGAGTGAAAGCTGGCATAAACAATCACAGAATCATAGAATGGCTAAGGTTGGAAGAACCTCTAGATTTCATCTGATCCAACCCCTCTACTCATGCAGGCCCCCCTGGAGCCAGTTGCCTAGGACCATGTCCAGATGGCTTTTGAAGATCTCCAAGAATGGAGATTCCACAGCCTCTCTGAGTAACTTATTTCAGTGCTTAGTCATCCTCACAGGGAAAAAGTGTTTCCTGATGTTCAGAGGGAATCTCCTGTGTTTCAGTTTGTGCCTGTTGACTCTTGTCCTGTCTCTGGACACCACTTAAAAGAGCCTGGCTCTGTCCTCTGCATTTCCCTTCACGTTTTTATATACACTAATAGGATTCCTCCGCTCATATTCATTACTCCTAGAGCTTCTGATCCTCTTTGTTCTTCTGAGGGGCATGCATTTGTTTATTTTTTAATTCAGTAAGAACCTTGCCTGCATTTACAGTTTTTAGGTGGTTGTTTTTAAGGCCAAATACTTAGCAAGCATTCTGTATGAATACTGAGGTCAGTATGGCTGAAGCTAGAACCCTGTCAAAGATTCTGGAGAAGATAATGACAAGAACTTCAGAATGTTTAGTCATTATATTATGGGAATGACTACAGAGCTTTTTTTCTATTTCATTTGGGGCAGTAAAATTTCTTTTAGGCAGCAATGGTTTTGAATCTTGAATAGGTCCCCATGTGCCATAGCATTTCCCGTAAATGGATAGATGGCAATCTAAAGTGAATCTAATTAAGTGTAATATTATCTTTTTCTTTTTTTTTTCTCCTTTAGCATTATCAGTATAAATTCTGTATCAAGGAGAAAACACCTTTATTTCCTGCTATATACCTTCTTTCTTGGTCAGGTAAATCAATTTATACGTCTATGCAAGATGTTGCGTTTTGAAGAAACAAAGACCTTATTCCAAATTGAATCATCAACACTGAAGGTGACCCATGTGCTTCAGCCTCCATGGATATGTAGACAACATACCTACAATAATTAGTTTACAGTGTCTAGAGGTAGATCACCTGTTCAGTTACAGTTCACTTTTTGATCACATCTTGTCCTCCGTATGAAAGTATCAACATATTGTTATGACTGCAGGTGTAAGGAGTTCATTACACCAACTTGAATTCCTTGTTACTCCAAAAATATGAAAACTTTGGGAAGGCCCCAATTAAGGGGCGGGGGGCGATGAATGGAGGGAAGACACAGGGTCATCTGGTTCTGTGCTTAAACAGATTAAACTTCATTTTTCCTTTTTGATGCTCTGCAATGTCAAGTGATTGACTGCACTTCAAAGAAGGGATCCTAGTTTCACTCTTTCTACGTACAGTGCACATTGAATTATTTGATTAAATTTTGATGCAAACCACCTTTCATGATATACCTACTGCAATCCACGAGCTGAATCCACTAAGTGAAAAATTATGAACTCATTGTTAATTATTTAACTCATTGTTAAATATCTATATTTTTTTGGGTATTTCTTATTATTTTCATATGCCTGGTTCTAAGAGTCCATCTACTTATTTCATGTGATACATAAATAAATGAGACCTTTAAATTACTCACTACCAACGTGTGCAAACAGATTCCTCTGTCTCAGACTTTCATTTTTTCTGAGTGCTAAATGCCACAGGTATCAAACAACCAGAATGAGCTGTTATGTTAGTATTGTATAGCTTTAATAAATCACTTGTAGGGTGTTGCCAATTTTTGCCGTAGTTTCCCCAATTGTTAGCAATGCTGTTTTATCACTAAATAGTGGAATGGTTATTATTTAATTATTTAAACATTTCAGATTATAAAGTCTTTATAATGACTGAATAAGTGACTGGCTTTCAATGAAAGGATAGAGATCACTTAAAATAAATTTTATTTGCAGAATATCCATTATCTAATCATGTGTGATTTAAGAAAATGATTTAGAAGAGCAACCAGACTTAAACAGAAATGTCCCCCTAAAAAAATCCTTTCACTACAGATGGTGATTTCCAACCAGTCATGGCAGAGAGAAGCTATTACTTTATTCTGCAAAAATGGAATACTTAGAAGGTTAAAGAAAAGTGAATGATATAACTCACTCGAGTGACTTCTTCCCAGCTTACTCCCCCAGATGCAACTGCTCTCCTTTTTAAACCCAGATTTCATTTTTAATTAATACATTTCAAGCTGTCCTTAACCTGTTTTCAACACAGAACTCCCAGTCACACTTTAAACTGCAGTTATCCTTTAATAAAAATAAGCTGTGCCAAGATCTCAGCCAGCTCAGGCAGTCACATACACTCATTGTTTTCTGTTCCAAATCAGAAAATTGTGCTATATAATAAATCTTTTTTCACTGTGACCCTTTGTAAAATGTTAACTGAAAAGCTTAGGACTGACGGACTCAAAGTGCTGTGTGATCCTTCAGGCTACATTGCAGCTCTGAGACTTACAACCAGACCTAGCATCAGAAACAGGCTGAAGTAAAATTTTGCCTTAAAGCCTGGGGCTTTTGGGTGGCTAGATCACCCAAAACCAGGCAGAGCCAAAGCCCTTGCTCCCGTTGTTGATTTGGCTTTAAAACTAGGTCAAGGGAAGGCTCAGACCTTTAAAGCAGAACTGAAACATCCAAAACAAAACTTGCAAACTCAAAAAAAAACTCAATCTTTGTAATCATAGAAATAGTTTAACGCATCAGATTTCTTTTTGATATTTTTGGTCAGAGATTCTGGTTCATAACTGCCACCAGAAATTCAATACCTGTGTCCTGATTGGGATCCAGTATCTAGGTCTTCTTTCAGGTAATTTTAATGTAAAAAGGTGCATCTGCCAAACTGAAGCTCTTCAATGATACGTTAATCAGTTTATAGTGTTGATAAACATTCAGAACTACCCCAAGAACACCCTTTTTTGATACATTGGTCTGTCCCTCAGGGAGCTGAAAATCAGCCAACTAGACATCTGAAGCATTTAGAAGCCTGGAGTAGTGGAGGTGAAATCTCAACTTAAATTTCTCAGCTTCATCAAAGGCCTGCTCATGCACAGAACTCCTTTATTGGATGTTTTAACAACTGGAAAAGTGGGGTCTTAAAATGAGGACATTGTAAGGACACATTTATTACTGTCTTTGAGGAAACATTTATTACTATCATTTCGATTGCTATTAGTAATAGATTTTGCTTTGTTATGCAAATAGGCTTTATTTTCTACACAGTGCAACTTGATTTGAAGCAGCTGCTTTTAATTCCTGCAAATACATGAGGTACCGTTTGTCATAATAAAATACTATATTATAAAATAATCTTGAAATTACATATTCTTCCCCAGTTTTTATCATCAGTATCACTCTTTTTAACACGCAATGCTTCAAGTACTTGAATTTGGGAAAGCCACAGAAAAGAACACATAAATGCACACCAAAGGTCATCAGCTGTTGAAAGCTAAAACTACAAAAACTCAAGCTAAAAATAAGGTATATTTTTTAATAGGGTTAGCCACTGGAACAGACTACAGAGAAGCGTGGCAAATTCATGATCACCTGAAGAAAATATATCAACATTGACTTTTTTTCTTTTTATTTCCCTTCCAGTGCCTCCCAAGTTTGTGCTAATGTTCATCCACCTATTGGCTAGATAAAATAGTTCTGTGTCCTGTACAAGGCATGAAGACAAATTAGATACTGCTACCAGCCATGAATGATTATAGATATATAAATTTATGGCTAGAAGATATAGTTTAACTAATATAATGCCTACTTTAAGGTGCCTTTGGTGTTATTTAAGCCATGTATTGTGGCTTCTAATTTGGACCTGCATTCCTACTTTGGCAGTGAAGTTCCTGAGTGATGAGTAATTCAGATACAGTTCCTAAGGCTGCCAGAGACCAAGGAACTTTCATGAGATTGTGATGAAGATTAAAGATGGTGTAGATTATTCCTCTGTCGTGGTTTAACCCCAGCCACAAATTACTGATGATTAAGAATGGTCTAGGAGAAAGAAATTGCTTCATGTCAAAGCTCTTTGAATTTTACTTTATCTTCTGTAGCAACAATTTTTGTGCCAGAATCCTGAAAGATCTGGCATTGCATATTCAGCAAGTCAAATTGTTCAATAAGTGCATTAAGTAGAGAAGAGTAAACATCATGCTTATGAAGAAAAAATAATTCAAGTACCAACAAGCTTAATAGCCTGACTTCAATAATGTGCAAGTGAGTGAAAAAAAAAAAAGAATAAGAATAAATGTTGGGAGATCTATGGAAAATGGGACAAAATGCAAAACATCTTTGTCAAAGGTAAAGCATGTCAGATTAACCCTGCAATCCTGGTTTTTAAATGGCAGTTGACAGAGGAAATGTGTTCTGTGTAGTCAGTCTAGATTTCACTAAAGCATTTGATAGGGTGCCACATGGGAAATTACCAATTGAATTTGATAATATGGAGCTAGTACAAGAACTTTTAAAGTGGATAAGATGAGCTAAGTGGGAGGTGATAATGGATTATGTTGCAAAGGGAATTACTAACTTGGGCAAAAGTAATGTCACGAATAACCTAATGACCCATTTTGAGCCCAGTCTTATTAAATGCTTCCTTTAATGCCAGGGGCAAAACCAGATTGCTAGTGATGGTTTCTGGCAGTAATTTTGAAGGATATCATCAATACAGGACTCAATTGGGCTATTATAGGGGAAAAATAACATGATGAATAGTATGATGGAGATGGAATTAGTTGTATTGTCATGGCAAACCTGAGGACATACACATTTTCAGAGAGGTGATTGCACTGAAGAAGGTGTAGAGAATAGCAGGTAGGACTACATGTATTTAAAAAAGAAGGGTCATAAAGGTAGAAATGGAGAACAGTAAGGCTGAGTGAGGACCTGGTGACCAGACTGTTCATTTTCAGTGCAATTTAGTTTGGGCTATCTCTAGTCTGGTCTCATGGACTGAATGTCCATTACTGTTAGAGAACATTAGATGTTCTCAGGACCACATATTTGGGTTTGCTTTCAACCTGGAAAATATCCAGCCTACACGTTCCACAAAAGCCCTGCAATCAAAGCTAAAGCACAATAAGCAGGGACAAACAGTTTGCTTCAAATGTGCATTCCTGGTCTAAGAAAATACTAAAAGAATTCGCCTTATTTATACACAGAGGATTATATTTATTATATTTAAATACAAAGGCAAGTGGATGTAGCAACTTAGTTTTAAATGGATATTCACACAAAAAGAAGTAGGCATAAAGTGCATAAAAGCAACAATCTTAAAGTAGATTATCTGTCTGAAATTATCTGTCTGAAAAATGTTAGGTTAAAATAAGTTCAGAAGACATATAGATAGTTCAAAGTCATTTCAGATCATATCATGAATCCTGCTTTAAAGTTCTGTGAAGTTCATCAGTCATAACCTCTGGGAAACGGAAACTGAAAATCCAGTGACTTCATTAAAGCAGGAAGACACCAAAGCAAGCCTATCTCAGTTATTTCTTGAATTCTTAATTTTTTTTCTTAATGCAGAAGAATGTGAGGGTGGCTGAAAAGTAAATAGTAATTAAACAGCTGTATTTATTTGTTCTTTCTCCACCTGAAAATGTTCAGGTCTGTGTTCAAACCAATGTTCAGCTCCAATGGGACACAGGTTCAGGTGAGATCAAACTGATCTATATTGAAACATTTGTTGTCAATAGGAATTATTTCTTTAAGAAATAAAGCAAAGGGTAGCTGTTACCAAACTGCTGAATCTTCTGGTCTGTTGAACTCTGCCTTTTAAATCTTAAAAATATTTTAGTTCTTTCTTTGCTTACATTATTTTGAAGAATCTAAGTTTGATATGCTGGAGGAGCTAGATGAGTAAGATAAAAAAGGATAGACCAGACTCATTACACTGTTACTCAAGAGAGGAAGGATGCTTTGTCTGAGAAGAAGAGTGACAAAATGTTGTTTGTAGAGCGTATTTATCTTGAAGCATTTGGAGGAGAACTTACTAAGAAGAAGGCATGCACAGATTTTATCTGTGCTATCTGAAATGTAGGAAAAGCATCCATGAGTAAATCTACTTTCCCAATATGTTACCAATATACAATAAATGCAGGTATCTACATATTGCACATAATAACTGTATACATCTACTATGCATATTATTGCTATGCACTCCTTTTGCTGTGGTCAATTTATATTTCATATCTTTTGCCTAGGGATTTGTTCTTGGGAGAAAAGGACTACTCAGTCCATTAGCTGCTCTGAATTTATGATGATAAATCCCTTGATGTTCAGCCATGACAGGAATTACTCTGCTCTAATGAGTAATAAATGTGGATAAGTCATGTGTCCCTATGGATTTCTTGGCCAGAAATTACATTTAGAAGAAGGCTAATTGTCTAAAATTTATCCAAATTCAATACAAATTTTATTGCTGCTAATTGCCTTTCCAGGTTTTGTAGCAATAAAGATATTTAAATGTATTTGTCATAGCACTTTTGTGCGTGTGTAATGCTTAAGAATAGTACCAACTGCCATCGTATTTAGGCATTTCAACTATTTCTGTAATTCAGCACTAAATCATTATGACTTGGAACACAATTTTCCATTGTTAATACCATAGCAGATCATGTTTTAAAAATTGTGTTAATGTTTCTGTCATAAAATGTGTCTTTACTACCCTTGTTTTGTAGTTCTGACATGCTTTAATTACCATGGCAGTGTTATAAGCAGGAGATACTGTAATCAAATGACACCTGCTAGTGCTACTGGAGTTAAGGTTCTGTCAGCATTACCATTACAGACCACACTTTTCAGGTGTTTTCATGTCAAATGGTATAATTCACTCTGTGCTTAAACTATAGCCCAGAAGGCCTCATAGTTTTAAGATCTGCATAAGTATTATGCATGGTGGAGAAGAGATTATTATTATAGCACTAACAATACATGCAGGATTGACAGGAGATGCAGCTGTACTAGACTCTCTGTTCCCAAGACACAGTTCCCAAGGCCCTTGCAAACACTGTATTTCACATAAGTGCTATTGTTTAGGACTACTGTTTATTGTAAAAAATAAAAGCTATGATGTGCCTAAGAAAGATGGTTCTATTAGGCCGTAGGATCATTGTTTGTTTCACAAGTACATTTACTGCATACTAGAGATAATGTGGAAAACCTATTGTAGGAAGTCTGTTAAGATTAGGGTCACCGATGTTCTGGAATACGCTGAACTTAAACTTTATGCATTTGAAATCATGCTTTCACTCAGTTTTATGGCATATTTCTGTGCAGTCAAAGGAAACATGAAAACTTTCCAATACACGAATTTTTACTGCACTAAAAACATCAATGCACCAAATTCAATTAGGACAGGTTAACATTTTTACTACTGTTATTGCTATTCTGTTAAAATTGGGTAGGGTTGGGGTTTTTTTCCTTTTTTAGTTGGCAGCCTTTGACCTTGCTGTAAAAATGATTGTTATGAGACAGAACTGACCAATTTGCTGACAGAGTTGTTTTCTTGCAGAGGTCAAGAATGAGCCTAGTTTCTTGGTAGTTTGACCTAAAATAAGAGCAAGGGGTACAGAACCTCAGGCACTGAGAACAGGGAATCAGTTACTGGAAGTGACACTGCTTTTTTGAGATATTCAGGCCGTGTGTCTAAATTATGGTCAAATTCTATGTGGTTAACTGGGAAAGGGAAACTGGAGATGGTGAAGAGAGAGGAGTACGGTAAGACTTACAAAGTGGTGAATAGTGTGTCGCAACTCTTGTGAAAGTGGTGGGCAGAGGCAGAGCCACAGATAGACCCTTCTCTTCCTACTCCCAAGTGCTCATGCCTTGATGAGTGGCACCCCAAACTTCTTGTCTTCTTGTGCATCTGGGCACTTGGGCTGTCTTCTACCATTCCTTTATGCCCTTGTTTGGGAATGTGGGTAACTGTACTGTGTAGCTATTTTTGAGAACTCATTGTCTTTGGCCTTTTCTCATAACCTCTCAACTGACATTGAACCGAAGAGGTAAGTTGTCCTGCCACAAGCTTTGCCAAGCTGATTTCCTTTCCTGCTGATTGTGGAGTGCTCAACTGGGCTTTGTTTCAAGCAATGCATAAAGTTTCATTCAAAGCATGGGAGAGTCCGTATCTGGTTGTTCCATTGAAGCAAACAGAACTTGCTTGCATGCTTAAGAATTGGAGTTTGTTAATCTAGAGAACGAAAGACGGAAAGGAAGCATGATAACAGTCTTCAAGTATGCAAATGCCATTGTGAAAATGAAGGGAATAATCTGTTTGCCATGTCTGTAACATATATTACAAAGAGTAATAGGTTTACATTTCAGCAAGAAAGAATGTTGGATGTGAAGAGAAGCTTTTAAATACCAAGAATAATGAAGCATGGGGATAGGCAGGGGAGTCTGGGGGTGGGTTCTGCATCATCTGAGTACACTGGTGTAAGATGATCCTATTTTAGGGAAAAGGTGATGGCCTAGATAATCCCTTCAGTCTTCTTTCATCTTTTTTAATCGTTCTTCCCCTCTGCAGCATGAAGAAAAACAGTTTAGAAATGTGTATGCAATAAAGGATACCTAAAGGTTCTTGAAACATGAGCATTTGAACCAAATATGCACAAAGCACCACATTTTCCTGGTACCTTCATTCCCAAATTTTTCTGTTCTTTCCATTGATGAAAAATGAAGCTGCTCCTATTGGCTGATTACTGACAATGTGCAGTGAGAACTTTTAGTTTAAAATCATAGTCAAAATATCTCAATCTCAGTGATTAAAAAGGTGCAGGTGTGCTCTGTGTAACTATGGGATGAATAATAACTATCCTATTTATATTCTATTTTTATACTTGTTTATAATTTTTCAGTCAAGGTTCTGTATCAGACCACAATAATTTCTAACAATAATGAACTTCTTGTAGTATTCCTATTCCCTCAGCCTTCTGCTTGCAATCTGTTCAAAATTCTGCCTGTTGTTTAATTTATTACTGTTTCTGCTACTCTCATATTACCCTTTAGTCAGGCAATTGCATTGGCTACCTCTAAAGCTGAGAACCAACTTCAAAATTTTATTGTTAACATTAAAGACTCTTCAAACCTCTTCCCCTTTCTATTTGTGAAACCTGGTTCACGTTTATGGCCCCTCTCATAATTTATGTTTGGCTTCTGACCTATTTCTCCTCCATCCCTACCATTTGCTGTGTCAAAATATCAGGCTTCTCCTCAATTAACACTGCTATTTTGGAAGTCTTTCCCTTTATAGAATTCTACAGCTGAATCTTTCAGACTGTTTACCTTAAAAGTAAACCTTTTTCTGTTGCTTTCTGTGAGAATACTATTGAGAGATATATTTTATACCCTATTGTGCCATTTTCCTTTGTTATTTTGCTGTACTCTGATATTTAAGGTCAGATGTTATTGCACAACATAGTTATGTTTTTGAATATTCATTTTATACTGTTGTGTTTTTTACCATCCATAATAGTAATTGAATTCACAGACATAATACACATCAATACAAAAACATAATTGCTGTCCTGGAGTTGTAAATGTCCTGTCAAGAGATAACACCTACAAAATTGAGGATTCAGGGACCAACATAATCTGGAGAAGGCAAATGAAGGAAGCCAAACATAGAATTAGGGAGACCTATAAAGAGGAAGGATTTTCAGTTGAAAAACAAAAGTCTAATTTATCATCAATAACCATAACCACACAGTGAAAACTGAGAAATGAAATAGTATATACTCCCTAAGTGATGATTATGACTCGCACAAGTCGTCCAGAGAGGTGGTAGATGAGCCATCCTTGGAAACATTCTGGGTGAGGTTGCATGGGGCTCTGAGAAACCTGATCTAGTTGAAGATATCCCTGCTTATTGCAGGGGGTTCAGACCAGATGACCTTAGAAATCTCTTCCAACTCAAGCTGTTCTATGATTTTATGTTTCTGTGATCACAGCATCACAGAATCACAGAATCACAGAATGATACGGGGTTGGAAGGGACCTCTGGAGATCATCTAGTCCAACCCCCCTACCAAAGCAGGTCCACCTAGAGCAGGTTGCACAGGAACGTGTCCTGGCAGGTTTTGAGGTTTTGAATGTCTCCAGAGAAGGAGACTCCACCACCAATCTGGGCAGCCTGTTCCAGTGCTCTGCCACCCTCAAAGTAAAGAAGTTCCTCCTCATGTTTAGATGGAACTTCTTATGTTCAAGTTTGTTCCAGTTACCTCTTGTCCTGTCACTGGGCATCACTTAAAAAGACTGGCCCTTTCCTCTTGACACTGACCCTTCAAGTATTTATAGATGTTGATTAGATCCCCCCTCAGTCTTCTCCAGACTAAAAAAGTCCAAGTTCCTCAGCTTTCCAATATATATGGTGATATATCAAAGCAAAGCTAAAGCAGAATGCTAATGAACCTCGAGATTTATTTAATTATTTTTTCCATAAATTTCCAGATTGCTTCATAAATCAGTTACATTCAGGCCAATACATTTTGTATTGGTCAATACAAAAAGTTGCAGCGGATTGGGTATGAGTTCTGAACTGGATGTAGTTCTCAGCAATGGAGGTTTGTATGCTTTATTCAAGGACATGGGCTAAAGATAATCGTGTATTGTAAAAAGGCTGTGGCAGCTCTATACCTTGTTTGTGCCTGCCTTGTCTGTGCCCACTCCTTGGAAATGCAACCCTCTGTGGTGGCAGAAGTCCTGGTGGCTTCTTCTGATCATCCATTCTATCTACTTTCTTTTTTTCTTTTTTATGGTTGTTGGTTTTGGTTTTGATTTTTTTGTGGCAACAGCAACAAATCCTGGGTGTCATCATGGGAATGGCAAACATAAGTTTTGTTAACATTACTAAAAAGTTTTCAGATTGTGGTAACTTGTTTGATTTATTTTTCTTTCCTTTTTTTCAAAAATTAGGTTTTTGAAGGACTCTGCACTATTTTCAAGTCAGAGAAAGCTTTAACAGTGACAGTGTGAAGGGATTGTCCCTGTACCCAGGATTGAATCCAACAGAACCTCGTCCCATGCATTATCCTGAAGCCACTTAAGTTTCAGCACCTAAAAAATGCTTGATACTACCATCCCTGAGGGTATTTGGCACAGAGGAGTAGTGTAATTAAGACACACAGGCCACATGTAAACAATCTAACAGGAGCAGTGTGTAGCCTAACTCCCAACCCACAACTGGAAATTTTTTGGCAGAACAATAGCTTTTCTGAACCAAAAAGTCACTGTAAGAGGGTCATGCAGTGCATCAGGAAGACCTGTGGGGCGCAGTGGGTCATGCTGAGTGTCCCATGTCCTCAGTCTTTGCACACCTGCGCATTGGTACAGACTTGTTCCAATCTGGTCCCATGAACTTGAATGCTGGTCAGGGATTAGAGAGCATGAGGTTCACTTCTTGGGGGGTAGGTGTTTGCCACGCAGGAGCCCAGTTTGCCTGTCCTGAGATGGCTCCACAGTGCAAACCAGGGCACAGTCAATGGGAATGACTGGAAGAGTTGCTTCAAAAGTTTGCTCCCCACCCACACTAAAACATTAACGATGATTTTAACAGTTTTACGACATAAGTGATCAAGTTTTAGTACTTGGAAGTACTTCTTGGCACGCTTAATTTGCTAGCTTTCAGTTCAGTTTCCTAAATTTTTCTTCTATTTCGTGAAGTTCCAAGCCATTCCACGAGCAAATGTATCAGGAAGCAAGCTGCACACTGGAAATCCCACGACATTGGAACATTTCATAGCCAGTAAAACTTACAGCTGCATGGCAACAGGATTGCTGGGTGGTCCATCTAAACCTTCTGGAAATGCACTGGAGCTTACTGATGCAGCAGCCTCTTTCTTAAATAAGTCACAGTTCCCCATTCAGACCACAGGATAAACACAGGCTTCTTTTCTTGGTAGTGGTGTTATTTATTTTATGAATATTCGCTGGTGGAAAGATTGAGATTACAAGAAATTTTCTGAAGCGGTTCATGTATCTACAGAATAGAACCAGTATACACAATACATAATGAATATTTGAGTAAATAAAGTAATTTTTATTAGCTTTTGAATTATCTTGAACAGGTAATAGTGAAGTAAATGTTTAATCTTTTTCTCCAACTATTTTCAATTATTTGATCTCATTGAAATAGCTTTTGGTGTCCTTCTTACTCAAAATCTAAATTGTTATTTTCTGAATATGGAAAATAATGTGGATTAATGCAATAGTTTAGTTGCTCAATATTATGTATAATTCAGGTCTCTAACTTGGATTATATATTAAATTGTCTAAGTCCATTTTTTAAAAATTTTCTGATAGATGCATTTAAATTGAGATATTTTAAAAATTATTCTGCTTTCATAAGATAATCATTATTCTTTTCCCATGATCCCTGGACTGATTGCACAAAATGCAGTCTTAAAGAAACAGTAGAAAATCATGCAAGCAAGGTGCAAGTCAAAGCATTTAATATAACTTTTGAAAAGTTTATGTAAAATCAGTATGTTTACTGATTAAATAGATTAAATAGAGTGAATTAAGTAGATAAAGAGAGTGAATATATTAAATGAGCATTTGGGTCTCATTAGCATACTTTATTTTTTTATTCTTGAGAGGAAACCATTTCCCTTTAATCTCTGCAATGTAAGTAATCCATTCATTGCAAGCTTGCAAAGAATTTCTTAAAAATAATTTAAATGTACGAAAGTAATGTAAGGCCTGATCTTGACTTCCAGAAGAAATCTGTTCTATTATATTGAAAACAGTGGCCCAGTATGTTTGTTCACAAGTAGAAATATGGTATAGTGAGAGGATTGTCAAAACTGTGATAATGGGTTTAAAACATGTCTTTACACTTTGGAGCTGTTTGCATGTGTTGAGTAGGTGCATAGATAAAAAAGGTTGAGTAGATACAATAATTTACTTGATTTAGACAATAATTTTTTAGCTTTATAGTGCTGCAGGTGGTGCTGTAAACATGTCTCTGTCACAGAAAATTTGTAAGAAATTGCAGTGATTGGCAAAGCAAATATTATTGTTATTGCCATATTTAGCATGAATGGGTGGCTTTGAGTATAAAATAGTCTCCAGTGCAACAGTTAAGTAAAAACAAATACACAGTCAAGTTGCTTGAAATGTTTTCTGGTTCCTTGTCATTTTCCCCTTTAATCAAAAGGTGAACTAAATAAGTACTTCAATCGAGTCTGAGGCTGTAGATAAGCCCCTGGTTTTGATAATATCTGGGGCACAATATTGAATTTGAAACCGTATTGTTTAGTATATTTGACTGAACCTTGGCCATTGACATCATACGTGCTTATCTGTGTCCCAATTTTCTAATCTATTCACTGGGCTATTATTTACCTGTTTTACAAAATGTTAACTCTGAGATAGTTCAGAAAGGATTTTGGCCCTTCCTCATACGACTATGAGATTAGAAAGAGGAAGCAACAAGTTCTTCTGGTATCCACCCCATCATCTCTGAAACCAAAATACAGATTTACAAATCCTCAGCATGAAGGTCACATCCCCAGAAGAATGATGCTAAAGGCGGTCTGAGGACCTTTCAGACCACCATTCATTATTCCAGCATGCTATGGGCAGATGTGAAGGCCTAGGGAGTTTGGGGCAGCTTTTAATATCTGCCCAATCCTCGGTGATCTTTGATTAAAAACATTAAATACATCTTCTATATCTTCTATACAGCTCTGCAGCCACTGAGAATTTAGTCTTAATAAAGATTTTGAGAAGCAAAATGTTACATGTGCAATGACTAGGGTGGGGTCATTCCTGGCATGCGGTGGGTGGCAGGTTGGTGTGCATCTCAGTGAGCCCCGATTACAGCCCCAGCCTCTTCCTGTCCACTTCCCTACCCGATTTTAGGGGTTTGATTTGTGATTTCATGTGAGTAGTGAACAATGATTCCTACAAATGAAAACTAAGACAGATAATGCTATAAACTGCCTGCTTTACAAGACATATTTTTCAGAGGGGCTGGAGGAGTGTTGTGAGCGTAAGTCCCACGTTCAGAAAGATCCATTAGTCCCCATAGACAGTCTTCTCTCCTGAGGACCCTCCTGCCTATGTCTTTAAAGCATCTTTCTGAATCCATATTGTTCAGCCCCTAAATTGTTGATTTGCATGCCTTAAAACTGCGCATCTAATTTTTTTTTCCATATGTAAAAGAACATCCAATAGCTTAGAAGATATTATTGGCATCTGAGACCAGGAAGATTGGTGTCTTTTCAGAAATGTGTAGATATAATTTGAGTAAATATTTTTATTTTACAGAATGCTCTTCTAAATTTAAAAAGAATATTCCAATATGCTGTATGATCATTCATTATCTTTGATCTCAGGCCTTTGAACACTGGTCTGCAAAGTCAGCGCAGTAATTTTTTTGTGGCACAAGAGTCTTCCTTGAACAGGTAGGTAATAACGAGTCTTGTTACACCCACAATTACTATCACCAATGGAAAAGAGCTTGGCTAGGGAGCTGAAGCATGGTGACGTGTCCTCGAGATGTCTGATTGCAATAATGGCTCCAGGGGACAGTTAGCAGCTGGCACCAGTTAAAGAAACATTCAATTGCTTGCAGCAGAGTTGGGTAGAAGAGCCTGTGCTTTCAGCTGCTTAGTTAGGTCCTATTGTTGCTAATTAAATCTTTCTGGCTTGAGCCAGATAAAAGACTGTTATCTTCCAGAGTTTGCAGAGAGTTTCACTGGGTAGCTCAGAGGTGTGAACTGTTGCATTAGAAAAGGAAGAAAAAGAATTTAAATTCTGGCAATTTAAAAGTCACTATTAGCTCTTTCAGTATTGACCTACCTAAAACCAGCAAGCTAATGTGCTCATTTTGCAGTTCCAAACACTAACAAATAATGGAGATCATAAATGCCTCTGCCCAACTGCCAGACCCTCCATTTTTTCCCCTTCAGTTTGCAGCACTCATGATGACAAAAAATTATAATATAATATAATATAAACAATATATAATAATATATATTCATAGCATACAGAAAGCCTATTAAAAAAAGGCGTATTCACCACATATGGATTTCTGCTGAATGTTAGGTGTTGCACAGCCTAGAATAAAAGGCAGAGAGGCAGGAGGAGGGGAACAAGTGGTGAGTCTTTATTCCAGGGTTTGGGTTACTCAGTAAGGATGGAGGCTGTAAAGTCTTCATACCTTCCCAGGCAGGAGACCTTGTGTACCCAAGAGCCTGCCCTGCTCCTCTGGGCAGCAGCTTTGAGTCATGCTGTGCAGAAGGGACTAAATTTCCTGGAAAACCAGGTTTTCCAGGTAACTCCGTGGAAGGTGGGTGTTTCACTGGGTGCTACCTTCATTTAATACACTTTAGGTGCTAGGACATGGCACTGTATTGGAGGGGGAATAGAGGGAAGTGTGCTGAAACTTTAAAAAATTAGTACCTTGAGTAATCCATCTGAATTTGGTCCACGCTTCCTAACAGAACAAACCTTACTATTCTATCTTTCATCCATTTGTAAATTCTGAATAGTTTAATGTTTTTTAGTGAAGCAAATCTAGACAGCTTGCTCTTGGCTAGTATCTTTTTATGTTAATGCTTGCAAAAAAATTCACAAATGTCACAACTGGATTAGCTAAAATACACCGAAGCCTCTGAATGTTTTTGTTGAGAATTGTATGCCATGGACACACACATAATTTATTGATGATCCACAGTAACTTTTTATGTGGTTAATTTAGCCTGTGGTTCTTACTTAAGCCCTGAGATGACCTTGTATTTGCCATGTATGTGGTACAGACTGCTGACATATGGTAACTGAACCCTTCATGGCTTCAGTTTGATTTAGTTTACTTCCCTTTGGGGGTGAACTAACCTGATTGAACTACTACCACCTTAGGTGCACACACAGATATTATTTCAGTTCAACTAATTAATTTTAATGTGATTTCACTTATTTTCTTAATTTAGACTAATATTTCCCAAATGTCTCCATAGAGACAATTCTTAAGCAGGACTGAGTCTTATATATCATATAATTCTGGGGGTTTGGTGGGGTTTTTTTCCCAAGTTCTGCCTTTGAATTTTCTTTTCCCAACTGTGGATAGTTTCTTTGTCACTTTCTAAGGTTGAGCTCCTTACATAAATCACCCAGGTGTCCATATTTCTCTTTTATCTTGCATAGGCATGGCATACAGTCTCTACCGGTTTTGAATTAGTGTAAAAACAAAGGTTACATTGTTGATTTGGAATGTTTTTGTAAATGCTCTTGATAAGGCTGTGCCAGGCTCAGGTCTATGTAATCTGTAATGTATATATTGCTCAATTTAATTACATGGTAACAAAATATCTTTCATTTTAAAACTGAGTTCTGCTTTTCACACTTGCTATGCTGTATCCCTAATTAAATTTCTTTTCCTACACTCACATGCTTCTTCAATACATCATGAAACTTTCCTTTTCTTGTAATTCTGTTATTGATCTTGCTTTAAAAACATCCACAAAGTTTTCCATATCTCTTATGAGTGCAGCTGAGGAAATGTTGACTGCTGCTTGATAAAATTTAAGGTAATTTGAAAAAAAAATGCTTTAAATAGAATGAGCAAAAGAAATTGTGAGTGCTAATCATACTTGCACAATTTTTCATTCAGATGTAAATATATATTAGGAAGCTTAGACATTTGTTGGTGGGATCTTATTATATATTAACTAAATCTTTCTTGTTGAGAAATAGCTCTTCAGTATAAAATGGTCTCAACAAGCTTGATGTTACAATACACTTCATATACTGCTCCACCTTCGGTATCCACTAGCATAAAGCTGCCTGTGGGGAAAACATTGGAGGATTGGGTCTGCTGGAGGAGCCCACAGTCACCAAGCTCCGGTGCCGCCACCTTGCGCGCTCCTGCGCGCTCTCAAGGGCACTCCAGCACTGATGAGTCTCCCAGGGCTCTTCAAGCACCGATAATTTGCCCAGCCACTTGAGGCACTGACGCAGAGCTGCCTGCTTGGCATGTCTACGGGACAAATGCGCTTCAGAGACTGAATAAAATAATAAGAAACACGCTCATTAGCCATGCCTTACCCCATATGTATAGCACCAGAAAGGTATAGGTGCCAGCTTAAAGATCGGAATAAGAAAAAAGAAATTATTTTGTCACTTAATTGCAAGAATAGTGTCAAAAGATTCTAGAAATAAACTAGGTGTGAAAGGAAAGTCCCAAATTGCGAGCAGAGAAATGACAAGGACCTCCATTTTCCTGACAACTTCCTTGGGGAAAGGGAATTGTTCTAAGGATGGGTTAGGCAGCGTTGACAGCTTGTCTGTCTGATTTGCGCAAAGCACAGTGCCTCATTCATCTTGATTTTCTCTATAATTTTTTTCTCAGTGAAGTAATTAGCAGAAATGCTTATTTCCATATAGTAGTGGTCAGATGATTTAAAATGTAGGAAAAAATTCTCATTTTAAAAACAAGAGATCGAGTACTGTTAGCAGAATATGAAATGAATTCATCCGTAAATAATACAGATTTGCAGTTATTATTGCCTCAAAAATTAGTTTGTTTATTCAAATCTGTGATCTTATCATGTTTGTTTTCTTCGCTGAATACTTACCAAAGCTTACCTGAATTCAATTCCGGGGATCTTGATATGCATTGAAATCAAGTAATCAACTGAAGATAGGATAGTGAAATTCTGAAAGTTTTTTGTGTTAAAAAACAATTTACTTTGAAGATAATTTGTCCTATAAAATGATCTGTAGCAAGGTTTGAGTCTGTAGACGTACCACAATAAAGTTTGTGACATTCTGACAGCCATGACTTTTGATTGTAACATGGATATGCATATTGGACTTCACTAATTTCATCTGAATATGGAATATTCTTAAGACTGTATATACAAATAACTCATTAAGTTTGTTCAGCAAATGAGTACATTTGAATTCATTTCAGAGCTCGTGGAAAAATAAAATAAATTCTGGGTGGTATTTGCTCAGAGCCCTTGACTTCAGAACTTGATTCTTCCATTGATCCCAAAAGTTAGCTGGCCCTAGGTCACCCTGCAAGACAAATTTATTGCGTTCTCCTGCCTGAAGAAATCTTTTAGGGGTAAAGTCTGTGCTCCCATTGTAAAGGATTACTAGGTTCACATCAGATTTTACTGATTTTCACATAGTTTAAGTATATGAATGTAAGAGCTCAGTATCAGATTTTACAAATCGGTCGATAAAACACCATATTGATTAACAGCTTTTTTTTTTTTTTTTCTTTTTTTTAGTAAGCTACAAGTTATTACAAGGAACTTGGATTGATCTGACAAGTGGTTGGAATTTATTTTCTTTTTAGTTACTTTCCAGCTCAATTCTTCTAAGTCTACTCTCATTAGCAGCATACAACTCTCTTTTCAATAGGTGTAATTTAATAGTATTTTGTTTGGTTGTGCTGTAGGCTATGTGTTCTTTGATGAAAGCAGATTTGTAACTTCTATATAGAGCTAATTGGATTTTTTGATTATCTTGCTGAAGTTAACCAAAGTGACCTTCTTGCAAAGTGGAAGCCTGAAAGGTATTCTTTCAGAAATAATACTCGTTTCTTCCTGATAACTGTATTGCTTCAAGTTGGCTAAATATTCCTTTTTTTTTTTTTTTTTCTTTTTGTGTTGTTTCCCTGAAGTGCAGCTGTCTTATCTTCAGAGGTACATCTCTACAGTCACACTTTCAAAAAACATGAGAAGAGTAATTCTGGATTATAAATTGTGCGAAATGAGAAGTAAGCTAATGTGCATATGAAGCAAATACGTTAAATAGATTTTAGCCTTGAAGTCATTTTTAAAAAAAGGGTTTAAACAAGCCTCACATAACACTTATAAGGCAGGAAAGTATTATTAGTTGATGTCATACAAAAAGTGAGGCATAAGGAAAAGTGTGGAAGGAGATTTTTGAAAGTACTCATTAGCATTGGCTGGTTTCCACCAAAATTAATCATTAAGCTTGGTGTATGTAGAATTAGGTCACTTTGATAGTCCAATATACATGACTGTAGCAGGAATATGACATAGGGTGAGTACTGAAAAAAAAATTCAGTTATATTAATTAAAACTGATCCCTGAAAAAGACAGTCAGATACCCTCCCATTCATCTCTGTGGTGCTGACAGCAACATTTTAGTACAATTTTCATGATAGTTTTCCTGTGTTGTTTTTATGTTACTTGTTGAATTCACTTTTTTTCAAGTTCCACATCGAAAGAGCCTTTCAAATTCATTGGCAAATGTGCTCATTCATATACCTCCTTCAGAAACATTCACATAAATACGTTGTTCAGAACAGGTTCAGATGAAAGTTGGTATATATAGGAATGGGACAACTTGCCAGAGAAAACAGGACTTCATGAGCCTGAAGTCCCTTGCTGGTTGAGTTTCTACAAACCTATAAGTGGTAATTTCTTTTTCCTGTTTATAAATGCCAGTTGTTCACTGAAAATTGTGATTTTGGTGATCCTTATTTGCTTTCAAGCCTGTCAAAAGTATACAGGTATGGTCTGAAAACCCACGTAAATGAATGTGTAACTTTAGGAGCCTGCTCACATGCTCCAATTGTATCATAAATGTTAGCTGACATAGAGTTACAGAGATTGCCAGTTGAGTGATATTGAAATATCCCAGAAAAGGTGTCACATCATAGCCTATAGACCTGACTTGTAACGTTGGAGCCGTTCGCAGCTGTTTCTGGGACTCATTTCGTTTGGGGTCAGGGTCTCCTTGTGCTTAGTGTGGATCAGAAGAGCTGGCCGTGACACTACCACAGAAGGGAGGGTATCTGTCTTCTGGAGAACACGGGAGCGCAACGCCCTCCGGCTGTACCTCTGATGTGCATACACAGTACAAGGAGCTTCAGGATTTGTGGTATGCAAGCTGTGACACAGGATCTGTGATTCTTGTCTGCCAAATCCAGATGCTTTCTGGTGCTTTGTCACTGCCAAAGAAGCTGAATTGTTGCAGCCATGGATAATTTGCAAATGGGAAAACAAAGAAGAGAGGGAGTGTATCTAGTGCATTATACCAGTTGTTTGTTACCGGAAGGTCCCTAGATCTTTACAGGAAATCCCAGTTACCAACCCTGCATTGAACATTTCTCTGTGTATATATTGGCAAGACATGCTCTGTATACTATGTGTATTCGTTCCTTCTGAAATACATGCTGAAAAGACACACTCAGTGACAGAAAATAAGTTTTTATCCCAAAACACTATTTAACAGTATTTTCATACAGGTACTATGAATGTTCAGGAATTGTTCAAGATATAGGTGCAAAAAACAGAATGAAAAAATATGAATCATCCAACAGCCTTCACACAAGACAATTTGAGTATTTTTAAGCTGTTTCTGATATAAGTACCACCTTATTTTAAGGTAGAGGGGAAAAAATAATATTGCTTTTAACCACTTTCTTTGCCCACAAATTTGCTTTTTCTTTGCCAGCAATTGTTAATGACATAACTGTAGAATTCTTTGAGACCTTTAAAGTAATTCTGTCTTTCTATCCCATATGCCTTGCTTTGTGGCATCCAAATATAGACTAAACTGGCACCTTCATATGGAAAAGTGCCCTTCTTCCAGATATATTGGGGTGAAAAGAATTGAATCAGCCTTTTATTACTTAACTGATTATACATATTTTATGATATTTGTTTACAAATATTTTTTTTTGTTTCTGTAGCTATTTTGCATTCTGAATCTCTCTCTTTCCAGGTTTCCATAGCAACTCTTGTACAGCTTGATCATTAGAAAGAAGTTCTCTTTAATTGATCTCCTAATGTATAGCTTAATAGTAACTGTTAAGCAGTCTTTTGTTTCCAGGTCATATTTAAGGTTCATGTATTTGCATAAAAACATCTCATTAGCTCAAACCAATCATTATTAGTAATTTTCTTCCTTTAGTTTTTTAATAACTAAACCCTCATTGAGGTTTTACAAATAGCAAATATTTATAGCTTGTAGAAAGGGCTTTCTCTGTGAGCCTGGGTGCTTTGTTTCTACGAGCAGCAAGAAAATTACAGAGCTTCAAAATTTTCATCACATAATACAAAAAGAAGGTGTCTTTTCCTACAATTGAAATTTAAATAGACTGTGCTAACTATAGGCCAGAGGCAATATTTAATGGTAAAGTTGCAGTGTATTAGAAGGTTGTACAAATGTGAATAACAATATAATACATAACCAAGAATAACTGAGAATTTCCCTGCCCCCACTGGCATCACAAAAGCCACAAAATTTTTGCACTAAATAGCTGTGTTTTCAATTATGTCCTTACCTGAAAAAAAATATGTAAAACTAAGTGAAAATAGACATTAGTATTTATTTGACGATAAGGTAACCAATTTGATACCTATGATTGTTAGATGAAGAATTGAAAATAACCATGTGCTTCTCAGCACATGCAGTTGCAGATTTATATGGGTATGAAATGAATTTTATTGATTCATTATAAACATGTACCTCTGTAAATATGCAGCTTGCTTCATCTTCTTGTGTATGGAATAATTGAAATATAAATTTGGATAAGCTGAAAATGGAAGATTTTCCAGTTAGAGGAATTGGGGGGGAACAGTTTTCAGCAGTGTAAGTATTCCATATTTTCCACTGATCTTCTATAACAGACTTCATACCTTACTCTAGAACTAGTTAATTTTGAAAGAATAGTTTTAAAATAATATCATCAGGCCAAAATTCATAAATGTAGGTCACACCATCACGCTAAGCTCCAGAAAATGTAATTAGCACATATAATCTTTTCTTCTTTTCCCCTTTTCTTTTTTTTCCCTCTTGCATCCTTGACCTCTGTGTGTCTTTATAGAAACTCTAATAGCATTAACATTATGCTACGATTAAAAAGCTAGACAGCACAACAATGCTGCTTGACAAGATATTTTTACAATCCTTTTTGATGTCATTCTGTTGGGATTGAATGTCCTTTGAACTCTTGCAAATTAAGTGGATGTTCAGTGGATGTATTCTCATATGGTATCTCTTTGTGTTATCTGTTAGGTCTCTTCTTCTGTTTGGAATGAAGGGTTGGTTTCCATTTATCCTAGCACCTATAATTTTGTTAAACAGTAATTATTCATGCGTAACATAGATTTCAGAATTAGGTTTAAAAACTGGATTTACTTTTTTTTTTTCAATTACATTGCTTTTCAATATGTTAAATGTATGCTTTAAACAAATTGTATAAAGTCTATGCAAGCTAAGCTGATAAAAATGCATGAGCTTTTGTTTCCTGAACTATTTTTATCAACTAACATCAGAGTTTAACCATAAATATGTACCCAGCCCCCAACATACCGGTAGTGTAATATCATTACTGGTTGTATCATATTGTGTATGTTCTAGTGCCGTTGTACAGGTGAAACAACAGAAAAGGGGTAGAGAGTAGAAGCTCTCTGTAAATTAAAAGCAAGTTGTCTAGAAAAAGTGTGAAAGCTTTTAATGGTGTAGAAAGAAGGGCATTATCATAGCATAAATTTTCCTTTCCATAACCAAGTTAGTGCAGAATTGCGAAGTATAAGCTTTGTATTTTCAGTAGGAAAGAGAATCTAATGAATTTTCTTTAAATCTCTCTGTATTTTTAAGTACAGTAAGACTGACAAGAATCATCAGCAGTATAAGACCCCTTTCCTCTGAAAGAACCAAAGCAAAAGACCACAAGCATGTGGATCTTTATTATCTAGAGTTGCAACAAAACCACATTTGCGGGAGGGAAAAACCAGGAAGGAATAAAGATAGAATTCCTGAGGAATGTCGCAAGGAGAGATGTCGTGGAGTGCTTTGACACTAACAGGTTCCAACAAGTCAAGAAGCATCAACTGGGATTAAAGTAGATAATAAAGGAACCAAGCAACCCAGTGACACTTAGATTTATGAGCCAAGAACAGGAGGCCTGCAGTTAAGCTGAAAGCAGATTTCTTTGCTTAAGAAAAAGATGGAGGGATTGAAACAGGAGCTGAAATTGCTGATAGAAAGTAGTAAACCCAAGCTTAAGTTCTTGTGACTGTACTGTTTCACTTTGCCATGCCATCAGAGACATGACAAATCCAGATAACAGATAGGACATCTGTGAAAAAGAATGAAGAGAAATGGGAGAATGTGGAAACTAAGAGCAGTATGACAAACTGAAGGGAATCAGAGAGGGAGATGTTTAATTTATATACCTGCAATAGGTATTTTGCTGTTGAGAAGGATGAGAAACAGATTTAGACAGTGATTAAGTTATGCAGAATACTAGAAAGTAGCAGCTCTCAGAAAAATATGTTATTTCTTTGATGATACATTTTTCATTATGTATGAAAGGTGTCTCTTAACAGAATGTGATTAACCATTCAAAAAATAAGATTTATATTGCCTTCCCTTGGTCCAGATTTGTGCATCTGCATTAGGATACCATTTTCAGCTGGTGACTTCAGACTGTGCTTTTTCCTTCCCTGAACCAGTTGCCTATTTGTGCAAAAAATAGAAATGTTAATTTCTTCTCAATGTTTTATGTGGCGTCTTGTGCTTTTCCAGTGCACAATTCGCCTCCTGCATTGAAGACAGACCTACTAACTCAGACTTTCTCCAACAGTCATCAGTTTAAGTGCATCTCAAACTTTACAGGCTTGTCAGATGAAAGGTTATTCTTTCCATTGTACAAACGGCCTAAAGAATTATTTTCTCAGGCAGATTTCTATCTCCAGAGAGCTGAATAAAGATTAAGTTCAAGCATGTTGACTTGATTTCAAGCTCTGAAAGAGCAATCTGTAATGGACACAGATTATTTTTTTCCGTCCATTTCCTCTTGCGTTGTGCCTTCTGTTTCACCTGCTCTAAATGTTCTCTCCTCTAGTTTTTTCCTCTATTTTAACACTACGTCTTCCACTCTTCTTCCTCACTGAGTTTTCTCTTAATCTAGTTTCACCATTGACGCACCCCATCACCCTCCCAGGCCTCATGAGAACTGCTGGATGTCCTATGTTCCGTTTCTTGGTTCGCGCTTTGGGGCTGGGGTGTGAGAGAAAGCACTGCACAGCTTACCCAGCAATTCAAAGCAAATGAGCTGTGATGGGAAGACTACAAGGCAATGTGCAAGGTTCCTTGCCAAGTGAAAAGCAGGCTTCCTATTTATCTCATAGTCAAGGAACACCACAATCAGGGGCACTTCCATAAGGGTGTGCAAAAAGAAGGTAGGCAGCTAAAGCAGCAGCTGGCATGTAGGGGTTCATGGTGGTCACAAATGCCCTGCTAGCAGAAGGCAGATGCCCAAATGTGAAGCGGAGATCAGGTCTTGTGGCATGTCCTGTCCTAGCTTGTGCAGCCATTTCTGGTACTGTACAATCCCTGAAGGTGGATGCTTCCATGCAGGTCATGGTCTGTAGGGAATGTCTCAGGCTGGGTCCAGGAGTGATGGCAGCAGCCTCCCCTGTGACAGGCGAGTGCTGATAGTTGTGGCAGTGCAAGTGAGGAACTGCAATCACTAGCTACAAGTATCAATTACTCATACTTATTTGCTAACAGCAATAGAAAACTAGAGAAAAGTAAGTATAGCGTTTAAGAATCTAGAAGCTGTTCTTCAGTAATATAACTACAATTCCTGCAATAAATACTAAGGGAGAAGCTCATTTTTATATGTGTTTGGGAACAATAGCATGGATTAGTAAAGATGGTGTCTCAGATGTTTGTTGATACGATTGCAAAGTTAGTGCATGAAAGCAATATGAGCAGTTATAAGTAAATCATCAAATAGAACTACTATACTTTGTTCCAGCATAATTTGGCTGTAAAACCTAACTAAACTGCTCCCAGTAAATTGTTACACAGTGAGAATGATCTAGTAATTGTATATAGCCAGAACAGTCCCGTGTGTCTCTCTTGCCAATTTCTTCTCAATTTAGCAAGGGAATGGTGTTTTAGTGAAAAGTTGGTACTCCCAAATAGCTCTGATCCCAGGCTCTGCCTTCTTGACAAAATATGTTCTGAATGGAAATTGTAAGCCACATAGTCAGGTTATACACACATTGCAACATATATATACATATGAACAAACTGAAGGGAGCTAATAGTTGGTATCCAGTTCAGCATGGCATACCCAGGTAGAGGAGGATTTCTGTATATTACACATAGATATATTTTCTGTATATATATATACACATATACCCAATATTTTCACTGCACAAATGGAAGAGTGCCTATAATAATCTAATTAAGGGAAAATATTAATCCAGGAAGCAGTGACATGATCTAGTGACTTCTTCAGTTTCCTACAGGACCTACAGCTTCCCATCTCCTATTTCTCAGAATAAAGATTTAACAACTGTATTTTGATGTTAAAAAGACAGAAATGATGCTGAAGTTCCTCCAACCCTCCTTCTGAAACTCAGAAAAGGGTGCAAAATTGAAGAGCCAGAAAAAGCATACATTCCCTGTCAGATAGGAGAGGAAGAACAGATCAGATCCAAACCATGAAAGCTATACAGTGTTTTATAGTGCATCAAACCACACCAACGTTTGCAAAGCTTAATAATGCAAAGAGATAATTTACCTTATACTCGTTTTTATAGTCTTCCTTCGCTATGATGATACGTTTTAGGTACACCTAGTTAATTTCACTCAAATTATTGCCCAAACAATGAAAACAATGTATCAATAAAAGAAATAAATGTCTAATTAGTTACAAAAAGAAATATGTAAATTCTTTCTTATCTTGAGCCAGAACAAAATAACATGCTTTAAAAAAAAAAAAAATAAAAGAGAAAGAAACCTCAATTCAATAGATGTTCAAAAAAAACCAAAAACAAATATATTGAGAAGTAATTTGAAGAGCTAGAGAATATCAAAAGGGAAAAAACAAGAAAGAAGTATAGTTAGAAGCTTTTAAAAAAGTATCATAATTATAAATTGTAATTTAGAGTATAATACAACAGTTCTGAAAGACTGAATGAGAACAAAAATGAGAATAAAAGCAGCAGGATGGTGGGAAAGAGTCAGTGATCACATTAAATGCCACAGTGAGATTTCAAAATGAGAGCACAGACGAATCAGAAGTCTGAAGTGAACAAAAGAAAGGCGAGAGATGTCAATGAAAGCAAGGCTAAAATTACATTGCCTGTAAGGTTTTGGGCATACTGATACTGCTTAAGAGAACAGCTTTGAAGACCACCGTATTCAAAAGCCAAGACTGATAATACCTAATGCACTCAATGCTTATATTAAAAACTGCAGTGAATATTCTGTATGTTGTGCAAGAAAAGTATGTGAAATACCATTTTATACATTTCTGTATTTCTTCAGAAAACCAAAGACAGTTTGTGGTGAAAGCAGTTTGTGCAACCATAGACTTTAAAGTCAGAGAAAAAAATGTTAGATTATATGCTCATACCACTTGGGAAACTCAAGCTGCAAAACAGCACACCTTCAGCCCTGTGTTTAGACTGATAACTGATCAGGTCATCACGTAGCCTGGTAGGGTTGAATTTCCAGACTGCTGGAATATTGCAATAGTCAATAGTTTAAATAATTATTTAGTACTTATCTAATTAGACGTGATTGCCTGAAGAGCCTTAAAGAAAGGTATTTACCAGTTAGACTGAACACTGTTAGATCACTTCCTGTACAAAATCTTTTGAGAGAAATAAATGGAGAATGATGCCTTAAGTCAGTTTGCTTTATAGACATCTGATTTATTAGAAAACATTCTAGTACAGACTGTCTCTGGGTTTAGTTATCACTGGTCATGCAGAGATCAACTCACCTCACCAGGAGTACAGTTCAGATAGAACGAAAATGGTAGATTGACAAAAAGTGGGTTTTTTTGCAAATACAGTGAAATTTTCAGGGTGTAACTCTTAAGTAATACAATGAATCTATACTGACTTGAAGGATTTTACGTAATTCTACGCAGTCCAAGATCGATCATATGGAGATGCTTTTAAATTCTAAGTCAGGATTAAATTGAATGGAATCCAAATCAAAGATATCTCACTGAGACTATTCAGTTAAAGCCTTCAGAGTTGAAATTCTGTCTAAACCAAGCTCTTGTTTTTCTTTCTGGCCGAAAGCATTGTGAAAAGCACCTAAAAGATCATATACTTTGCTGCAGCAGGTAGCTGATTAATTATCATAATGAAGAACAATTAATGCAGCAAGTCAAAACAATAGGTAAGCAGTATTAATTTTCCCCTGAATCAGCCATGTAATCAAAAGCTTTGTAAGCTGTTCACAGAATATAGTAATGATAAAAGCTGAATTTATATAAGTTTAAAAAACAATCACTCTCTATGTAAAAAATGTAACCCAAAGTTGGACTCCTAACATCAGGAAGCAATCAGGTTTTTTCAGCACTCAGGTGCTAAAGATCTATTGCTGTTAAAGTGTAAGTGAAACATAAATATATGTATAATATAAATCCTTAATGTCATTCAAAATATGAATGTTGCATTGAGTCTCATCTAGCAAGGTTTTTGACTGACAGCTCAAGCCAGAGTTACCAATCTGAAACAAAAGAAGAAGGAGAAGAAAGAAAATCTAGATTGATGGAGCAATCTTGCTCCTATTCAAGTCAATGAAACACTCTCATTCAAGCATGATCAGGCTCCTTTTGTGCTATATACTAAGTACGTAGGACTCTCCATCTTTGTCCAAGGGGGCTCAACTGAGAACAAGGTGAAATTTAAAATTTCTCTTAGTCATTAGACTTAAGTTGGTCATCAATATAGTTATTATGATTGTGTTTATATTATCAGTACAATGGATTTTAGCATCCATTAATTGTCTAAACTCTGACGATCTTTATTTTTTCCTGAAAATTTCCCAAATTGCAACCTGAATTTTCTTGCATTTGAAGTCTTTCACCACTTATTTTACTGACATGTTTATCGCTTACTACTCATTCTGAAATGGATAAACTATTATTTTATTGAAATATTTCCTGGGGTCTGTATAATTAATTTTTTCTAATTAAGCCTGATTTTCTGATTTTGGTAACATCTTCATATATCTCTCCTATAGAAAACTATCACTAAGCAGGTGTACGTTCTTACAAAACTTCTTATTTTATGAAGAAAAGATTGATTGTTTTCCTGGTGGACAAGTTGACCATGAGCCAGCAATGTGTCCTTGTGGCCAAGAAGGCCAATGATCTTTTGGGGTGCATTAAAAAGAGCATGGCCAGCAGGTTGAGGGAGGTCATCCTCACATCTGGAGTACTGTGCCCAGTCCTGGGCCCCTGGGTTCAAGAAAGACAAGGAAGTATAGGAGAGAGTCCAGCAGAGGGTTACAAAGATAATCAAGGGACTAGGGCATCTCTATTATGAGGAAAGACTGAGAAACATAGGTCTGTTTAATCTGGAGAAGAGAAGTCTGAGACGGGATCTTATCAATACTTATAAATATCTAAAGGGTGGGTGTCAAGAGCTTGGGGTCAAACTCTTCTTGGTGGTGCCCAGTGACAGGGGTAATGGACAGAAGCTAGAACATGGGAAATTCCATCTCAGCTTGAGAAGAAATTTCTTTACTTTGAGGGTAACAGAGCACTTTGAGGGAACAAGCAGCCCAGAGAGGGTGTGGAGTCTCCTTCTCTGGAGATATTCAAAACCCACCTGGATGCATTCCTGTGCAGCCTGACCTGGGTGCAGGGGGGTTGGACTAGATGATGTCCAAAGGTCCTCTCCAACCCTACCATTCTGTGATTCTATGATTTAGCAGGATGCAAGTATGTATGTAGGGATGAAAAGAAATAAAAATGTATGTAGGTTACAATTACTTGTATCTAAAACCAGGATATGAGAAGGTTTTCTTCCTTCTGCCTTCTAATGTTAGGAAAAAAAATGTAGTCCATCACCCCCTCTTAAAAAGTCATTAATAACCTTCCTGACAAAAATTAAAACTCTCTTTAGTGTTTCTTACAATGTTTTCAGTTCTGCTTTGGTGTCCTGGTTTGTCATGCACAGAACAGTGTGAGTTCGTACGTCTAGTTATTTAAACTAACCAGAAATAAAAATAGAAAGCACTACACGCCCTGGTTAATCTGACCCAGTCAATATGCTCAGAGTGCAATTAAAACCATTTGTTTTTAAGATGTATTTGATATGTTTCTGTTATTTTAACAGAAAAGCTCAACAGGGGATTTAGTTCAGGGTTAATCCCCAACTTTACAGGCAGCTTCTCAGTCTTATTCCTGCCACCTCAACCGTCATCATAACTTGCCATAACAAATCAAAGCCTTTGCATAAAGGGTTAGGAATGGGCAGCTGTAGGCAGCAGGTAGCTCCAAACCTGAAAAGCAAGCATTGAGTTATGTCAGTTCTTCACTCTTAAAGGTTTTAGTCTTTAAAATAATGAAATAATGCTGCAGGAAGTTAAATGTCTTCTCTTGGCCAAGTGTACTTGCAGTTCAACTCTCCTTTTTTTTCCTCCTTTTGCCACCAACTAGTTTCATAACCCTTTTTCAGCTGCATTACAACTGCAACAGGAAAAGGTGAAGAGTTACAATTGTGCTCTCCTATCTTTCCCTGCATATTGGCAGAAAATAAAAGAGATTTGGCTCTAACTAGTCTGAGGACTTTGAACATAAATCACTCCTTGGTGAGCAAATAAATGTATTAGCAAGTAAGATATGATGGCTGAGGTCAGATGGTAACTGTACAAGGGAAATATAAGTGCATACCTGCACCTGTGACTTAAATATATAATCTATGGAGAGGAATGTGTTTTAGGAATTCCCTTTGGTAGGTATTTTTGTATTACAAAAAGAACTCCCTTTCCATGTTGTCTTTTGTGAAATTAAAATGTGTGTTATTCTCTTCTCCTGAACTGCATAACAAGTATGAATGTCCATCTTTGATATCTGTACTTTCATTATCAGGGCCAGCCACTGAGAAGTGAGACAGTGAGGTGTGTATTTCTCTTATGGGATGCCACATGCACTGCCTCCATACCCACAGCAGATCTACTCTATACCAACTTTAGAAAAGTCACCTGCCTACTCAAGGAGGTATACGGATTCTGAGATTAGGTGTAATGGTGGTTCGGTTCACAGATGAGCAAAAAAGCTGAATTTTCACTGTCCAGCACCCTGAACTGCTGTCAGATTTTTCAAAGGTATATAACACTGAAAGTCTTCTAGCGGGACTTTCAGGAATGCTGAGCAAAGAAAGTGGTCCTTTGCTTCTAATGCAGTGCGCAACATGGGGTTCTCCCAAGATTTGGTTCCATGCATAAATACTGGGAGGCCAAACATTACCAATTTAAAAGCAAAGTAGAACATTATCTGCATTCACTGAAGGTAGGAAGAATTTGAGTTTCACTGTAATTTTGTCACTGATGTGATGGCAAGATCTTAAAATAACAGACACTCCAGCACAAAAAGTGAAGTCCTCTTTCAAATACAATTTGGAAACAGAGCTGTGGATCTTCTGAGTAGCTGAAAAATGATCTTCAGACCTCTTTTTAATGATTTAATTAATTTCAAATGCATAAAAATTAATAAAATTAAATTATTGAAATTAAATTAATAACATTTATCAATGTAAATTCATTAAATGTATTTAATATAAAATTCCAAATCATACTATTGTAAGTATATTTATTTTCATACTCTGAGACTGATTCTTAGATGTTATAAAATACATACTGGTTTAAACAGGATACCAGCTTAGATTCTGGTTAATACGTTTTGCTTTAAATCCTCTAAAATCTAGACATACGCTGTGAAGACTGGAGCACAAGGCAATCAGTGCTTCACATGCACACATTGTAGTGCTAAGAATTTCCTCTCAGGTAGGCTCCAGGCTTTCTTCTAAACAAGGCAACTCTTGCACTTTGTAAAAAGTTGGAGTGTAAAAACGTTAAGCACTCAGAAATTACAGCAGATGAATTTATGATAAGCTCAATTTTCCCAAGATTTATTTCAAGTAAACATACTTCTTAACTGTAAATGAATAGTAGTTAGATTTAAGAAAGCCTTAATCTTCAGATTATATATTTTCAGGCACCCTTTACTGAAAAAGATCAACAGATCTGTAAAATTTGTCGTTTAGTTAAAATCTATTTTAAGTGAAAGGAACTTGAATACTTTAGGAATATTTCAAGTGATTAGGTTGTTGTAAGGAAAGTATTAATAATTATTGTTTATAACTGTTATAACTACAGTCAAAGACAGTTCAGCAGCTCAGGTCAGTTTCAAGCAATCCCAGAGGGATTCAGGGCAGCTCAGTCATCCTGGCAGCCCCGGTAATTTGCCTGCTCTCACAGATGCTGTATGGCTGCACACAAGCGGGGACACGCAGCGCACAGACTGGCAGCACCCTCGGCTGCACGCTCTATGGTGGACAAATGCACAGGGCTGCTGAAGCTTTTTCTAAGGAAGCCTGTGCCGGTCCGTGTCAGGCCCATGTCTTTACTTCATCATGGGAAAGCACTGCCCTCAACAAAACAAAAAAAAAACCACCTCTCTCCACTTCTTTCCGACATTTGCTTTAGCTTGGAAGAAAGTTATGTTTGGGAAAGACGGAGGAAGATGTTCAGTTCACTGGAGCACCAAATCCCCCTCTTGATTTTTTCCTTCCCAGTTGTGAAAGACATCCTGTGCTGGACCAAAACAATTCACCCTGTTTCTAATCCCAAGGGCGACAGCAGGCCTTTCAAATGGGTTGTTACTACTGATTATGTATGTTGTTGCATATTCTCTCTTTGAAAATTTTGCCCTTTAACAATACCTGGTAAAAACCATATTCATTTTTTTATGTAAAGGAGATAGAGGACCATAATCTGTTTTTAAAATGTGTGCTCAATACTTTTTTTATCAGCTCAGTGAGTGTTGGTTTAATTCCAAAAAATCAAACAGAAATTAGAACTTTACCAAAGCTCTTTCAACCTAAAGCATCATTTAGAAAAAAATATTTTATTTTAACTGAGTATATACAGGGATTGGTGCTGGTACTGGCTTTGTTTAACATCTTTTTAGTTGACACGGGCAGTGGGATTGAGTGCACCCTCAGCAAGTTTGCCAAAAACACCAAGCAGTGTGGTGCTGTTAACACGCTGAAGGGGAGGAATGTCATCCAGAGGGACCTGGACAGGCTTGGGAGGTGAGCCTGTGCAAACCTCATGAAGTTCAACAAGGCCAAGTGCAAGGTGCTGCACATGGGCCAGGGCAATTTCAAGCACAAATACAGGCTGGGCAGAGAATGGCTTGACAGCAGCCCTGAGGAGAAGGACTTGGGGGTGTTGGTGGACAAGAAGCTCAACATGAGCCGGCAACGTGTGCTGGCAACCCAGAAAGCCAACTGCATCCTGGGATGCATCAAAAGAAGCGTGGCGAGCAGGTTGAGTGAGGTGATTCTCCCCTTCTACTCCACTCTTGTAAGACCCTCACCTGGAGTACTGCATCCAACTCTGGGGACCCCAACACAAGAAGGACATCGACCTGTTGGAGAGAGTCCAGAGGAGGCCACAAAGATGATCAGAGGGCTGGAGCACCTCTCCTATGAAGACAGATTGAGAGAGGTGGGGCTGCTCAGCCTGGAGAAGAAAAGGTTCTGGGAGACCTTATAGCAGCCTTCCAGAGGCCTACAGGAGAGATGGGGAGGGATTCTGTCGAGAAGTGCAGCAATAAGATGAGGGGTAACAGTTTTAAACTGAAAAGAGGGCAGATTTAGATTAAATATTAGGAAGAAATTCTTTCCTGTGCGGGTGGTGAGGCACTAGAACAGGTTGCCAAGAGAAGTTGTGGATGCCCCATCCCTGGAAGTGCTCATGGACAGGTTGGATGGGCCTTTGAGCAATCTGGTCTAGTGGGAGGTGTCTTTCCCCATGGCAGGTGGGTTGGAACTTGATGATTGTTAAGGTCCCTTCCAACCTAAACCATTCTATGATTCTATAATTCCATACAGACATTTTACTCTACCAGACTGCTTGTGTTCTTGCTTCTAATATGTAAACACAGGATTGGAAAGACTTTCTGGGTCACTGAGTCCAGTTGCCTCTCACAACAGACATTGTTTCTTCACAGTTGTGTTAAGATATTTCACAAATATGGGGTTTTTTTCCTATTGTTTAACCCTTTTAATACTGCAGAATCCACGTATTTTCTTCAGCCTTCATTTTGCTTGTTAGAATAAAACCCTCTCGAATTACTTTGAAATAAATGATAATTTCCTGTGAGTTGTAAATTCCTGTATGTTTTTTTTTTTTCTCCTTGGTGGTAAGCAGTAAAGAAAATACTCATTTAGCCACTTTTGATAAGAGTCTAACTCTCTCTCTCAATTATCTTAATAGCCCAGTAATCCTATGAATTATCAAAAATCTCTATGTCTATAATTTCCTAACTTCTTTTCAACTGATGTTAACCTTGCACATAACAGTAGTTTGTTACTAATCCCAAAATCAATGAACTTCCATTTTTCAATATTTCATCCCATTTCCACTATTTTAGTCCCTCAAGATCACTCAGTTATTCCCAGATGATACCTACATGCACCTTTTGCTTTAATAACTCAGTTTTACTCATGTTCCTTTTTAGAACATTCTTGGGTTTTCCATTTGGTTTTTTTTTTCATGTCATTAACAGAAATAAACAGATCAGTCCCAAGATTTATCCTTGAACTCCCCAAATAATCTCCACAGAACCCAATATTTCCTCTTCAGTAAGCTTTCATTGTCCTCTAGAGCTCTTTATCCACCTTACAATTCTTGTCTTAATCCCTGTAGTCTCTAGCTGAAGTAGTAATTTCCTATGTGGAACCATATCAAATACTTTAGTAAATCTAGTTTATATTTCCCTTGTGTAGAAAAAAGCCACTATCCAAAAAAAAAGGATATCTGATTAGTCCAGTATGATCTGCCTTTAGCAAACCTGTGCTTCATTTTCTACTATTATATCTCAATATCTTTTTATTCAACTCTTTAAAGGCTAAAGCCTAGCGTACTACTGAGATCAGACTAATCTCCTCTCACCCTTCTCTTCCACCCCTGCTCCTTTACAACAAGTCTTACATTTGCTACCCTGTAATCTTATGGCACTACTACTGACTTGATAGATTTCTTTAAAATACTTACCTCTCCACATTCAGATCTCAGAGCTCACTGTAGCTGATGACTTCACTAATGACTTCCCTCAATATCTTAAGGTTTGCCCTTTTCAAACCTAACTTCTCATTAGAAAAGTACTACAATTTAATTTAAACTGAATTAGTTCTCAATCACACAATCAGACATTATTTGTACTTTCAACCCTTCTTATATCAACTTTCTTTAGACATGTTTTCATCTGAAGTAGCATCACCTTTTTCTGATTCAAGGTCTAATGGATAAAGAGAGTAATAAAAATGAAACCCAGAAAGTCTTGATACCATTGCTGTAGTGAGCATGCTACCTGATCAAGCCCACAGAGACTTTGAAACAGGAATTGAAAAAGACTGGCACCGCACTGCAGGTGTCCAGCTCAGTGCTGAAATAGTGTCAGAGTGAAAGGACTGTGATGTTGGAACAAGCAGTCTGTCAATGAAGATTTTTTCTTGTGATATAACAGAAAGAGAGAAAATGCACTTGAGTCTGGAAGAGAAAAAGACTAGAGAAAATTTGAGAAAATAATTTTTTTTCAGATGTGTTCTATGACTAGGCACAGATATCATATTAATTGTATTAGTGTATATGTGTGTATAAATACGTATATGGGGTGTGGAGAGAGAGAGATAGATTATACTAACCGCCTCCTTCAGTCGTCCATTTAAAACTACTTAGTAATAGTAGTTCTAGACTGATTTTATCAAATAGAAATGTGTTTCTCCAGGATGTTTTTTCAGATTCCTGGTTGGGACTTTCTGATCTAGAAGCAGAATTTTGAATTTAATATCTCATAATGGATTTAACTTCCTTGGATTTCACCAGTCAGTTTTTCAATCCATGTACACTGATAGCATGTGCAGCCTTCTGGTGCAAGCTATTTTACTGCTTAGCTATGCTGCAAGAAGAAACGTTTCCTTTCTTTGAATATGCACTGTCATAGTTGCATTTGATACCTGTATTTGATATCTGCTAGGTCTTGCCTAAGGAGATAGAGTGAGCAGCCTTAATTCTTACTGCCTTCACAGTGTCACTCATAATTTTTTAGGCTATTTTATCTCTCTGTGGTTATACTTTCTCTAGCATGAAGATATCTCAACATCTCATCTTGCTATTTTCTGCTACAGAAATTATTCCACGTTCTTGAATTTTAGTAAACGTGTATTGCACTAAAAGAAGCACACATGAGATTTTAAAAGGAAGATAAATAAAAAATACCTTTTACTAGAGCCATGAAACATTATAGACAATCTTTGTTCTTTTCTCAATAAGCAAACTGATGTTTGAAGAACCCAGTTATGATTGGTGTTTTTTGTTACATCATGTGCCCTTATTACCATTATCCAGGTCAGTGTGAAAATCAAGCAGGAGCCATGACAGATCAGCTGTGTTTCTGGAAGTTGTAAACAGAGGTGGCTTGCAGGTACGGTGCCTCTCTGCAAAAGAACAGAGTTGCGGTAGCCATTAAACACCACTGCTCCGTCCTCAGTGTCCACCTAAGATTAGAGCAGTTCCGGTTCACCAAAGCCAGTATAATCAAACCATTCTTTACCAGGCTCATCTGTTTTCAGCCTAAGATTTGTACCTCAGCAGCACACAATAATCACAAATGACATCAGGTAACTTAATACACTGCCATTACTACCCAAAGTGTTTGCCTACCTGCGTTCTTTAGAATTGTTGTAGTATTTTCATCCCAAACTACTCCTTTTCCTTTGATGAAAACAGTTCCACAATAGTAAAAAGATCCAGGAGAGTATGGAGCAAGAGCCCCTATGAGAAGACCTGTGTAGCATTGCATGAAAAATTCTCAACATAAGCTTTTTACTGAGCTGGAACTAAAGTGAATGAACTGGCAAATGGCCCCAAGCATCTTATTTCATGTGTCTGTGAGATCAGACCCTAAGTGTTGTACACATGCAGAATCCTGAGTTTAAATCAAAAATATTTACAAGACAATTTGCCTAGCCCCAGCTTTGTGGCTATAGGTTAGAATTTGAGATAGCAAGTGTATAAAATTTAACACATACTTTTGAATAACGATATTAGCATATAAAAAGGAAAAATAAGTACATTTTATTGGCAATGAACAGGTGATCTGTATTTGGAAGGTTACCCTGTTCTTCAGTACTCCCATGCATAGAAAAGAGAAGGTGGCATATGAAGGATTTTGCCCACAGTAGCAGGGCAATTCCTAGACTGATGGAATGGAGCTAATTTCAAGTTCTGAATTTAGCAGGAATGATTTGTTACCTTTTAGTATAAAATATTCATTTGTTAACTATGAGCAATAATTAGCTCAAAGTACAATTAGTACAATAACTTCCAGTAATTTTGGTCAGTTAAGCCCACATTTTGCTCATAATATTTAATAAAATATTAAAAAGTGTGACTACTTTTATATCATCATCTTTAAAAACCACACTAAGTTATTTTAATCAATATACTTGTTTTAAGTAAAAGCCATTTAATCTTCTGACTTATACATTAACCTTCCATTAAGTATTAGTGAAGAAGTTAAATGCACCTTAGTCAATAATGCTAATGCAG
>KZ505783.1:81034-110793 GCA_002844005.1 Limosa lapponica baueri
TAATCTAAAGTACAATGTCAAACTACCTGCTTGTAGAGTTTGTTCTGTATGACTGTTTCTACTTTTTTTTCACTAAAACAGACTTTCTTCTAAACCAGCTTGTGCTCCAAGATACATTTTTTACACTAATCTAACAAGCTGTTTCCACAGCGGGATACTCCCTCTCCCCTTGCTTTTGGCTGCACACTCCTGCTGTTTTCCTTCTGGCAGGTCTGGTATCTGTGAGGATATTAGGTGAGTTGATTCAGCTGACTGATCCAACACAAAACTTTTATTTTTTTAAGAAATAATAATTTTCTATTGTGTCAGGCATCAAAATCCATTTGGTCTTTAGTCGTATGATAGCTAAGGCCAACATGAGGGGAGACATCCTGTGGATAGGGAAGCAAACTGAGACAATGTTTTTTGTCTTTAGTTAGTGGCTAGTTGTGACGCAAAGTGGTACCTACATAATACACACTGCAGGTAATCATGAAAGAGACAGCAAGAATTTGCTCAGGTGCCCAGTCAAGTAAGTACAAAAACATGTAATACAGATTGTAACTTTCAAAACAAAAGAAAAAGGAAAAAAAAAAAAAGGGAAAAGGAAAAATATATGGTGGACACTTGCAAATCTTGCCTGTCTTTTGAGGATAGGCATGAGTAGTTTTCAGGATAACACATTTTTTAAATTGTTGATTTCCTCCCCCTCCATGGTATAGTGCTGGCTTTTCTGATCTTTGTTTCAACACTAGAAATGATTATTCTATTCACATTCACCTCTGCTTGTCCTTGCTGTATCACGTGAGTGACTTCTGCTGACTTTACAAAATTATGTCTTGAAATCCTTAAAGGTACATCTGGTGTACCAAAAAAAAAAAGCCAAGTTCTCAAAGGTAGAATTTAATTAGTTGTTATATAGTTAAATTACAAGATTGGCAGTCAGATTGCCATTTGTATAGCAATATAATAATATAATAATTCATATAATAACACTAAGATATCTCTCTTTAATTCTAAATAAAGCAACTTTTATATGTATTTCTGAATTTTGAGGGTACCTTTTTTCTCTTCCACAACCCCGTCCCATTTTTTTGTCTTGGTACATTCACATCTTTACTTTTAATTAGAAAGAGATTTAAATGATGATATGGGACACTCAAGCAATGGATTAAAGACCCAAAGTACCTTCATGCTCTTTCCAAAATACCAAGATTTTCACTAAAATAAAAAGCTGGAGAACCACTTCTGTATCTTCCTTACCCGAATACCTAGTATTTCCTTTTGTTTGAGAGTTTATACCACTTCAAAAGTCTGGAATAGGCAACGTTGAATGATATGTTCAAAGATGCCTTTACTACCTATGGCCACTAGTCAACAGCAACTGTATGTTGCTTGAAAATTCAGTTACTTTCTTATAAAACATAAAACTTGCTTCTGAAAGGTACCAGCTAGACATTTCGTTAGTGAGACAGTGCTATAAAATACATTCAAACTCAGTGTTAATGACAAACAAACCATTATCTTCTCCAGCTCTCCTCTTGCCCAGTTTCAATCTTTTGATTTATAGTGCTTTCTCATGACTCCTAGTCTAATGAAGTTTCTAACTTTTAATCTTCTAGTAAACCACATTTAAATTAAATACCCTAATTCAGAGGTCTCAGACTTAGGGCACCCATTCCATCTTCTCCCTTCTTAATTTCCCATGGACATTCTTCACAGCCCTTTTGTAAGAGTCTCAGTTTAATTCTTTCGGTTTTGGTTTCCAAGTTCTCTTTATACATGTCACCTCACAAAAATCTTCCATGTCTTCTTGTTCAGGAGCTCTTTCTCTCACAGAAGTTTCTTCAGAATCTGACACCCTCTGTTCCACCATCATGATACGTGATGATGATTGATGCGTCACTGAATGATACCACTGTGTCTGCCTTTTCCCTTCCTTTTAGATTGTTCATTTGTCCCATCATGAGGTCTCCTACTGCTGATTTACATTGAGTATGGTTTTATTTCATACAGGAACACATCCACCTCCTGTAGTAGCGGGCAACTTCTTGATAACAGTTTTGGTCAGCAGAGTCCACAGAATAGACGTCTGTCTCTCCTACCACCACCACATGTTGCAAAGCATTTCCTTGCAACCAGTAATAAAAGCATTATTATAAAAGCCAAAAGCCACCATTCATAATGTATGAAAGGAAAAGTTGAGAACACTCAAGGGAACTAATAATGTCTCATATCCCTTCAGTAGTGGAAAATCTGCTATATTAAATGCCTGTTTGAGCCTGTGTTGTACAGCATGAGGCACAAAACACAGCCAAGTGAACAATATGGTCTTATTCTATGACTCTGAGCTAGGGAGAATTCAATCCTGGGGATTTGATTTAATCCTGAACCTATAACCTAAATATATCGGATTGGAAGATTTTCTCTATCAGCATCCACTTCCCATAAACTGTCTCCCCTGATGCTCCCAAATTCCCCATATTTACTAGCAATCGTACTTCTTTTACTCTCTGCAACACTCAAGACCCTAGCTGCAAACACACCTTCAGCTTCTCCCCTTTTTGCACCCTACTCATCCAGTCTTTTAAGTCTTACTACTTATTTTTTCACATTTTTAGGGTATATTTTGTTTTGCTTTCCCTACAATCAAGTCTTCTATCTAAGCCCTCATTCATATCTTAAAAATTCGAACATACTTCACTTTTGGGAAAACTTCCCAAAACTTCCACTTTTCAGGGAAAAGTTTTGAGTATACTTCAACCCTTGAAAATACGTATAGCATATTCTCAGTCTATCAGTTGGATTATTTTAAGTAGAATCTCTCTCCTCTCTTCTAAAAAATTTAAGAACATAAACAATTTTAAGAATATTTTATTCCCACATTTAAATAATAACTTGAACAGTAATGTGCCTTCTGCTTGCCTTTCAATTTATCAGTTATTCCAGCCTCAAAACTTCATTTGCCTGCTTGCCTATTTTTTCCTCCACATCACCTTGTCTGCACAATCTTTATAGTCCTTTCTTCAGCCCAGTAACTGGGTAACCACTACTTCAGTAACAGTGCCTGCAAGAAATGGATTTAATATTAAAGTGGTTATTGCTGTGATGATCTTACCATTAAAAAAAAAAAACTATGCAAATAAAAACATGGCCTCTTCCTATAACTACATCAGCTAATGTAGTTGAGAGTCAAGGTCAAGTTTTCAAGAACATGAGGACATGTGTCCCTGAAAGCTCATCTGCTTATTGTTTTTCTCTATTCTAAATTTAAAAGGAACACTTGTGTTCCTTCAGATAATTCCTAGTAAACATTTTTTAAATGTGCATGTAATTGCCATGGTCTGATTCATCTATATGAGCAACATATCCCAGAAAAGTACTCCAGATGATAATTTTTAAAAGTGACCTTGACAAAGTCCTACAAAAACAGGATTTTGTAACTTTGCTGGAATCGTTTTTTTTTTTTTTTTTTTTTTTTTTTTTTTTTTTTTTTTTTTTTTTTTTTTTGGAGGGGAACAGAAAAGGGTATGGGGAGGTAGGAGGTGCTGCTTAATTTAAATTGGTATATACAATATATTAAATTTCATTGAAATTTAAATCAGAAAATACATTTCTGGGGGAAAAAAAATCATGTCAGAAGTGTTTATTTGTTTATTTTTTCATTCCACTCTGATCAGAAAGTTTCATGCCATTCAGAATTGTGCAGCTGTGTGTGTTGGAAACCTGTCATGAGTTTATATCAATGTGCCTTGAAATGGATGAACCCAAACTCTGTCTTCGTATGAAACCACTAAAATAGGAGATTTAACTTCATGCCTTCTAGGGGTTAGACATGTCTAGATGATAGGCAGAAATCAAGTTTTATCAATTAATTTTCTATATAATTTCTACAAGAAAAGACTGAAAAAAAGTCCCAATGTAACCTTACTGGTGTGCAAATACTTTAAATTCTTGCTTGTGCCAGTCCTGTATTCGTAAGAAGTAGGGGAGGAGCAGTGATAAGGGAGTGAAGGCCAACACAAGCAGTTGGTCAAACCTCTCACAATTATCTTCTCCCAGAGCCTCTCCAAGTGCCACGTTTCCCATGACTGCTTTTGTTTGGCTCTGAATTTGATGGCTGTCTAACTTGGAGAGATGGGCAAGCAGAAAATAGCCAACCGATCTGAAAAAAAATTTGGCTGCTTGAGTCCTTTAAAAGGCTGGGAAAGCTATGGGGATTTGGCAGAGTAGTTTACCTACACAATTTTAGTTCCTAAGCCTTACCGTCAAAATCCTTCACATTCATGTTTAGTGTAATTCCTTTCACTTTCTATACTTTTGGCATTACTTCAATGACATGCTTTGCATGAGTTCTAGTGACATTTCATAATATACCAAAATAATATTTTAAATGTCTTAATGTAACTTTCGGTGTTCACTTTGGATAGACTTCTTACCTCATAACACAAGCTATGAATCTTATCAAATCAGCAAGCTCCCTCAAAAGTCATCCCATCTGCCTTAAACACCTATTTTAGGGCCAGCTTAAGCACCCTTTGCAGTTCACCATTTCAACTGATGTGCTAGGAAAAATACGCAATAACAAAAAGCACAGAAAAACACATCAAAAGTAATGTTTTGAAAATATATAGTATATATAAAAATATATATGGAATTTTAATGTATGGGAGTTCATTATCAGAAGTTTCAACGAATCCACCTCAAAGTTACAAAAAAATTTGGATTTATCTAAATTTAAAATCATAAGAAAATTTGAAATATTATTTGTATAATCACAGTGTTTTACACTGTTAAGGATATGGATAAAAGAAAAGAATTCTAAGATAGCACATATCACTAGAGAGCTAGGAGTAGCTTCTACATGCACAGTGCTGTAAAGTTTAGTGATGGCTATTCTTTATTTCTATTCTCTGGCAACAGAACTAATACAATTATGGGAATAGCAGAGAAAAATTGTTTATTGAGTTCATCTCATAAGACACAAAGTATATGATGTGAATGCAAGCTTTTTCTGCATCTCAGTGCCTCATTGTAAAATTGCTGGGAAAACAATTATAATCCTAAAATTGAATCAGAACATTCCATAAGCAGTTCCGTTTCCTCTAATCTTACAGTGCCTATACAGATATGATTGGAAAATAGCACGTACTTTTTCCTTAGTCACAAACATTTTCTCTTTCTGACTTTTTCCCTAGCATCTGCCTCCTAAGTAGGCTTTTGTTGTTAGTGTCTCTAAAGTAGTTTGCTCATATAGAGTTCCAATAGCTCAAATAACTGTCTGTTTCCATTTCATTTTGATTGATTTAATGGATGATCTAAAGAAATAATTTTCTGTGTATGCCATAGTATTAAGGTGAAGACAAAGGCACTATTCAGCTTTTATAAAATCAGTTGATGTGCCAGATGTAAAATCAATTAACTCCGGTGAAGTATAGCCTTGTATTTTAACGACTGAGGTATCATAATTGCTTGCTATAGTTTTCCTTCTCATCAAGATGAGCCTGGTCAATGTTTCTGTTTCAGCAAAGTGTTAATAATAAAGTTATAAAACTCAAATGATGAGGGAATCCCCAGAAGTTTGGAGTTCAGACAAATATTTGAAAGGTCAGATGTTTATTGCACTTTTCCAGTTTAAAGAAATCTTGCTTGGATTAATAGCCTATCATTTCCACATGGCTTAAATCTCCATGAAGCATCTTCATTGTTCACCCTTTGGGTTATTCTTCATTCTTTGAGATTCTGAGGATGGAAAGTCCCACACCAACAGCATCCCTCTCAAAATCAGCATATAAATAGCTTCAGCACTTTGATCACATACTCCCTGTCACTCTTTCATACCCTTTAAGCAAGCAGTTATTTCTTGCTGCATTTTTAAATTGACTTTTTTTTGTGGTTCAAGTTTATTGCAGATATTCTTATTAGAAGGAAAATGACACAGAATCCAGCATAAAAACATTTTCTAAATTACAAATTTTTTCATTTGATCATAATTTTCTTATCTGTAAAATGTCTGGATCTGAAATATTTTGAAAGAATATCAGTAATAACAGTCATCATCTCCTCCTACTTGCATGCTCATACTGTGAAATTACTTAGCATGTCTTATATATAAAATATATAACTTTCAGGACCTAGTTCAGTAAGTGTCTAATCTGAAGTCTGAATTTTCCCACCAAAGATAATGGACAACCTTAGTGTTCTTGAAGATGGGTACCTCCATAGACCCTTCCTTGAACTTTGCTTCCATTGAAATCACCCTGCTGGCTTCAGGGAGAGCAGAAGCAGGTTTATTAGCTGGGAGTGCCACTGTGAAAATAAATGCACTTGCTTTTTCTAAAATAAGCAGAGACTGAAAATGTTTGCAGAACCATAGCACTTCTTGTAGACAAGTCTTTAGAAAGTTGACTGGCAGTGATAGAATAATTGGGTTTGCTTTTCTTTTATGAAGGAGAACAGACTTCTGGGCAGAAAAGGTGATTTGTGCCCAGGATTTTCCCTTTTTTAAAATTTTTTTTAATCTTTTTAAAATCTTTTTTTAAATTGAATCATTCCTGGATAGTTTTTCAGGAATTTTAGTCAACAGATCTAGGAAGAAAATACTTTCTTTATCCTGCAAAATTCATAAAGATGCAAGAACTAATAATTCCTCTTTTTTTATTTAGGATTAGAAGAAAGAGATCCACCTACAATGTTATCTTGTACCAAGGGCTTCTACAAAACTGCGATTCAAGTTTCTACTTGATCACTTCTTTCTTAAGTTAGACAAATATCCACTAGACATACTGAAATTCCACCTGGCATCCCTTGTTCTTTTTGTCACTATGGTTGTGATGAGAAATACTTTCTTCAGCCTGAGAAAAACTTTCTTTATTCCAATAAATACTTCCTGATGATATTTTGTCAAAATTAGCAATTTTTAATGCACAATGTATTTGATAGTTCAAAACTGCTAAACTTTAAATACTTTTTTTCTCAACATTTGCATTCAGAAGATACTTGTATGAGATCAGCATATTATGGCTATTAAGGATGATTCACAATGCAAGACTGTCCAAAAAGTGAGACTATAGATTTTGGGGGGTTTTTTTACCTTTTTTAACCAAAAAAAAAAAAAAAAAAAAAAAAAGAAATCTTACTGATCAATTTGGCATCTGTATAAACAAATGAATTTTTATACTGTGTCGAACTAGCTCTGCAAAGTGGTGCTGAATCAACCTACAGACTTCCTCCAGCAATTTGAGTCCTTACAAGCACAAGTAGATTTCCCATAGACTTCAATGCGACCACAAAAGACCTGCTCTTGCAATGTTACTATGAAAAGAGAAAAAGCAGAGAAAACACTAATTTAACAAATAGTCATGGGGAGGGTGTAATCAGGGGAGAAAGGAGGAATATGGAAATGTTTATGCTGACAAGTTGAGGAGGAGTTTGTGTGCGTAACATACTTGGGAACATGAGCTAAAGGTACAAGGAAAGCATCAGTGTCCATGAGACAGAGAAATTTCACATTTGTGAAAGAAATCCCAATATTAAAGGCAGATTTTGTTAAAAATATTAGAAACGTGTGGGTTTGGAGATGGGAATAAGTTTATACACTCTTATTTTAATTGCAGCATCCCATAAAGGGGATGATAAAGGGTGATAAAGGATGATAAAGTGAATTATAATCACCTTTTGTTAAGAAATTTATGGTTTCCATCAAGGTAAACAAACTCTGTTTTCTAGGGGCATTCCCTGCTAACATCTCCAACCCATAATGTATAAAAAACACATACTCAGAGGGCCTCTTTATGTGTAAACATATATTTACCACATTAGCAAGCACAGTGATAGTTCCTCTCATCCTGCATACTGGACACTTCACCAGGAAATATTCTGGAAGAAAAAATTACAATTCCTCTCAATATGATAAATCAATATTTTTTATTTAAGTTTTGGTTTAGTACATTATTTTAAAAATAAAACTATGCCCCTGCCCATGGCAAGAGGGCTGGACTAGGTGATCATAAAAAGGCCCTTCCAATCCAAACCATTCTATAATTCTATGTGTATTAATGTATGCATATTTTATTATTGCATATTGTATGTATATTAGTGATAGCTGATGTATCTGCTTTTAGAATTCTTATGGGGTTAGTATTCAAAAAAAAAAAGCAATACGAAATATAACCTAGAATTGCCACAAACATGTACATTTAGCCTCAGTATGGTCTTGCTATTTCTGTGTTGATTGTATGGAGTTTATTTAACAGTTTATGTTTATTGATTGTATTAGAATTCCCCATTTCTAACACAAATAACTGGCATTTAGCATGTCTAAATACTTTATTTAAAAGTATCATGATATGTAAAGATTTCAGAATTCATTCTTGTGTATCATAATTCCACAGTGAACCAGGGAAAATGATATGTTTTAGTATGCTTAGTATTATTGAATTGAGGAATTACCCAGATAATAAGAAATAGTGCCTTTAATGTGGTAGTCAATAACAACAACAAAAGTCATATTGATTTTTCTTGAACAATTGGCTGCAGCTTGTACATATTTCTTTTACTAATAAAAGTGTTCCACTGTGTACAAAATGAAAGCAGTTCATTTATTTTTTTTTCTTGTGTAATATTTATGTATGCTAAAAATAGGACAGAACTGCACCTACAAGTGAATCCATCTTTCAGACTAAATCTTAATTAAAGAAGTGTGTGGACATGCAGTTCTGTGTGCTGGTGTCATGCATAACTCTGTCAGAAGAGCTTAGATACAGAACTGTTATGTGTCTATATATTTATATCTATATATATCAACTTTTTTCCTTTTTTCTTTTTGAGGATGTGCAAATCAAAATGACACATTATCATTAAAAACTGCTTGGGAGGATGGAGGGATTTCACATTTTTTGCAGAGTGACAAGAAATAGGGAAATGACCTGAATGTATGCAATGCTTAAATGTTGTCAGATATTCATCATATTTATATGCTTAGCCTGCCTCTCTGCTCAGGGTGATTTAATACTACATTAAAGTAGAACCTGGGAGGACATCATAAACAGCTCTTGTTTAAAGGGCATTGTGAAGGAGAGCCTTTAATCTGATTGATGAAATAAATGGAAAGTAATCTATCCTCTATTCAACAGCTTGTTGATGATATGAAAGAATTCCTACTCAAGCAAGCAAAGCTTTAAAGAGAAAGACCTCTTTCATCCTGTCAGCCTCTCATTTTTAGAAAAAGTTAAGTTTTTCATCATGGTTCAGGGGAGTTCTTGTAAAACGTTCATTGAAAATTTAAGAGCAATTACAGTGTCAGACAGCTAGAAAAATTGCTTTTACTGAGTGAGAGTTCTCTGACAGATGCATTGTGGGAGAATTGATTCTTTCTAAGGGATAAGTGAATTGTCATTGTTAGTCTCTTCTCATGACATCTAGCTAGATGTCATCTGCTTTGTAACAGAAGATTTGAATCAGACAACTGTACTCAACACTAGACAGTGTCTAGATTAGTTCAGCAAAGAAATAAGCCTGTACTCTGCATGGCATCAACTGAGCTTTTAAAGATTATGGATGAGCAAGGGTTTGAGAAAAAAGTTTGAAAAATCAAAAACAAAGCTTTATAGCCACTTCAGAAAGCCTGGATGTTTAACCTGTAAGGAAGTCTGTCAAATCCTTGAGGAAACCACATAGAGAAAGATCAATAGAATACCTACTGGCTCCATTAGCTTGATGTAAAAAGGGGAAGAGGGAAACCAGCTCTTCCACAAGAGAAGCTACATTATTCCAGGGATTAAGCGGGATCAGTTCTCTTGCAGAAAAGAAGACGAGAAAAAGAATGAAGATTCTTGGTGGGCCAGAACTGGAGTGAAAGGGCTTGTCAGGTAATCTAACTGATGATAAGAGAGCAGTTTATTGAATAGGAGGTGTCTCTAATTAGGTGTTCATTAGCATAAGGGTAGGTGCCAATTCTAATCTTGAGTTAGCTGCAGAAAATAGGCTGTCATTCACTCTGCAATCCCTGAGCTAACTTCTTCGTAGTATATGCTTGCTGAATCCACTTTTGATTTTTATGTGTTTTTTCTGTTTGGATTGCAGAGATACATTTGGTGTGTAAGAATGTCATTGGCATTTTCCTGAAATAGCATCATCTGATTCATTAAGTATTCACAGTATTGAAATGTTATATTGTTTGAATATAGTGTGTATGTATGTGGTATAAAAAAGATGTGTCATTTTAAACACAATAATGTTTCAGTCTGAAAGCTTCATTTCAGTTTTTGTGTCTGATTTGAATCTAACCTTAGTTAAACAAAAAAAAAAAATTGCAGTTATCCATACTTATAATAAATACACTAGGAAGTACCAAATTATCATCTAAAAATCAGCTAAAATATTCTCCACATCATTATCAGAGCAGCACATTCCTCACCAGTTCAAATTTCATTAATATTTTTGTGGTCAGGATTTAATCAATATCAGATTTTTATATTTCTGTGTACTTCACATATTTAAAGGAATATATACAGACTTTAATTCAAATACTGAGTATTTCTTTGAGTTTCTCAGGAATTAAACAGCAATGCATTTGTAGTTCTTCATATGCTTAATTACTTAATCCTTTAACGGCAATTATACTAGCATTTAGACTTAAATAACCTTGTGCTCTTTGTATGTGTTTTATTTATTGTTATAGATCTCTTTAAATGTTCAGTAGGAACGGCCTTGTCATTTTAACTTGAAATAAACATATTTCTTCAGCTTTGGGAAGAATAGGCCTGAACTAAACTCTGTTTCTTTTTCCTTAACATGTTTAGAACATATTATGTACCATCTTTATGTACCATTAAAACATTCTTTTCATGCTGTGGAAATACAACTTGTCAGGACAACATTTTCAAGAAGTCCCTGAAGCTAAAAATCACTGACCTGTGTTAGTTTCAATACTGTTCCTAGCATTTTTGCCATTAAGTTTCACTAGATTTCTTTATCAATATCCATAAGGCATTTGGATGAATCAATAATGATGATGAAAAAAGCAAGCTTTAATTCTATAGAAAAAGTGCTGCTAAATAGAGCAACATACAAAATTGATACAACTTCTTAATAGTTTTCCTTTGAGTATTCTAATGGCTTGCATTTTCACGTGAGTTAATGAAATGCCCTTAGATATCTTGCTAACAATGTATTTTTCTGTGTTCTGATCTCCTGAAGCATTATCTTGCTAAATGTATAGGAGGGCACATTACTCAGAATCACTGACTCTTTGCCAAACTACAAAACATGGGGGGTTTATTTGTGTTTATTAGAAATAAATTTTTCAAAGTGTTTTCCTGATTAAATTTATTTCTGCAACTGTCAGAGCTGTAAATCATATATGTGGGGAGAGATCATAACAAACATTCAAAAAGGGCATGTATTTGTAAGTAATACATAAATCGTCTTTTTCAGATTCAATTTTATCTTAAGTAAAATTAGGTAACAGTTTAGGTTTGCAATGTGTAGTCCATTATATACAATATTGTAAGTAAACTCTTCTAGTGATCAATATTAAGAATACGATCAAGTGTTCAGTAAAGCTAATGGGAATCTCCATTGATTTCACTGCTTTTTGATTGAGCCCAAATCTGAAAGCCATATATGGTATTCTTTCTAAGCACTGCTTTTTCTTCCTCACTCCAGATTTGTTGTTGTAATTGGAAGGAGAGAGTGGTTGTTTTGAGTTTTTGGCTTGGGATGTTTTTAAAATAATGTTTCTATTTTTGCTGCAAATTTCTCATTGAAAAGAAGGTTGTGACAGGTACAACTTTTAAAATCTGTATCTATAGCAGACTAAAAATGTTCAGAAAAATGGATGCTACTTGTATATAAACACTATACTACAAAGCATGTTGGGTTTTTTTTATATCTAAACAACCAGGTATTTATCCCAAACCCATTTCCGGAAAAAATCAGGGCTTATATGGCCTGTGAAAGAACATCTTTACAAACGTAATGCATAGTCTTTAGGGAATATAGATGAGAAATTATTTCTTTTATTGATTTTTCTCATTTACTGGTAATTGCAGCTGCAGAGTCTCAACTTAGGGAACATTTTTCAGAGGAAAGATTTAACAGGAAATACCACTTTTTTTTAAAAAAAAGAGAATTAAAAATGCATTGTGCATTCTCTAGTTCATGACACTACATTTTTAATCAATTGTTTCTCAAGAGGTTTTTGGTCTCCTATTGATCTTGTTTTGTATCAGATCCTTGATAAATGTGTCAGAATAACCCAAGCCTTGTTTTATTTTGTCAAGAGTTTCTTTTCCGACAGGTTTATAATAATATTTCTTTACCTCACGTAGCAGTTTCACTAGTAATACCTGGATGGACTTGATCTTTCCTTTCAGCGATTGTCACAGTCGTGGTATTTGTTTTCACATGTATCACTGTGTAATACAGTTAATGAAATTATTTACTCTATAGCTATCAAGTACTCATCAAATTCTGCAGCAGAAACAGTAACTTTTGAAAAGCAGTCTCTCTGTGTGTGTAATTGCTAAGATAAAAAAAGGAAGTTTATGAAATAGTTAAAGTTGGAATATATGGTTTCATTCTGGTATTTAGCTGCCAAAGTTGAATGTGATGGAAGGCATCTGCGGTTGTGTTTGTGTAAGGTTGTCTTTAGTGGCAGAGTGTATTATCTAGTGTCACTTTATGAAACTTTCAGTGGTACAGCCTTTTTCTTTTCCAGTATGTGTGTAAGAATTACTTTAATCTTTTTTCACTATGAGAAAAGATAAATATTATCTGCTGTATATACCTGATGAAACACTTATCTTTTTGATAATTAATGAACCCATTTTAAGTCCATGTTATGCTATCCATCTTTTGTGGTACTGAAATGGATGACAGTGTGATTATGTCTTTGAAAGATAAGTAAATGTGTGTGCTCTTAGATCATCAGGCTTTTAAAATACCAGGAAAGTAGAAGTATAGCAAAACTGGGAGTATTCCTTAATCTTGACTTATAATACAGTGGTTTCTGTGCTTTTATTTATAAATGTACCTTTTATTGCACTAAATATACACATCAGATTTCTCAGGCCTCTGCAAATGACTGTATTAATATTTTATGTTCCATTTATGCCTTTTCCCTGCATATTGACAAAATAATAAATATGTAATATATTGAATATTGCATGATTGAACATTGATTTTTATACATACGGCATAAAAGTGTTGGTAAGCAAAGAATAATGCTGTGTTTTACATGAGAATTCTCGATACCATTACAAGTCAAGTTAAGCTTTGAATTATATTTCCGTATTCTTGTCAATATAAACTGGCTTACAAAGACACATTTAGAATGATAATTGATGGATTTCTCAAAATATCTTTGTCATTGAAGAAAACTATATACTTTGAATTTCATTATTGCAAAAGTATATTTTTAAGAAGTCAAACAGATCCTCTTAAGTGTCTTAAATGGTATAATTTTGGCCGTCTGTGTTACAATATGGAATAATGTCCAATTATCTCGTTTATCATGGCTTCTGAAACAGCTTACACTATAAATTCTGTTTATTAAGGGCAAAATTATACTGTCAGATTCACACATGCTTATCTTTGAAAAGTGACTTACAGACCACACTTTACCCTTTTAGAGGAGGAAAAAATAATTTAAATGGGAAAAGGTCAGTGGATCTCTGGACGCTTGTGTCCTGCATGCTATTTGATTCTCTGGTACATCACCTATAGGCACCAGAGAAAAAGCTGCAGCAGCTTGGAGGCAGTATATAGCTACATGTAGGCAGTGAATTTAAACTAGAGTCGATCCAGGGCCATTTGTTTTGGAGTTATGGCTGCATATGAATTTTCTGACTCCAGATTTTCACCAAACAATAGTCCATGACCCAGAAAATTGTTATGTTCCAAGACTGGCCAAATTCAAACTTGGAGACTATATTTAATATGAAAAAAAAAATTAAAAAAATTATCGAAGTGTTAAATGACCTACAGCTCTCCAGATTGCCATCTAGAAAGTTAAGGAACAGCCTTTTGCTATGGCTTCTCCATTGACCTTTATTTTCTGATTCTTGTTTCTGTACTTGAGAAAGTGCTAGAACATGCTCTCCGAAGGTATTTGAGACCTTCTATATCCATATTAATCTCATTTGTCTTGACTCCTGGCTGCTCATCAGAAAGATAACTGCAGACACTTTATTAGGTATTGCTATGTTAATCATGACAAGAGATAATTAGAAAACACATAAACGGCATGTTTATTTAGATCCATACATTGTCATGAAATACAAATGGTGCTGATCAGCCATCAAAGTAAATTCTAAATAATTTTAACAAGGAAGAAATGAAATTAAACTTTTGCTCGTGAACACAAATTCCTTTCAAAGTTTCAAATTTATTTATTTACTTAATTCCTTAGCCCATTAAAAATTAAAGTAGTCCATTATTTAGCTAAACAATATATAGAAACACCTATGTGTGCCAGCAGTTGTTCCTTCCCTCAGTTATACTATGGTATTTGAAAAAAGAATGTGATTGATTGTGATTCCATAAATTCATTTCCAAGAAACAAGACTGTGTGAGAAACATTAGTTAAACAAATAAAGATTCTGGATGCATATGAATGGTTATGAAAATGGTTATGAAAGAAAATTGTAGTTTTTGTGAGAGTTAGCTAGTATGCCCTTCATTAATGTATGCCAAGTTGGCAGTTCAGGTTGGTGCATGTATTCTGAATAAATGACATACTTAAACGTGGATCAGCCAGATCAGTATTTAGTAAAACCAGCAAAACATTTATTCACTTTATTTACTCCACCAAACACGTCTTTTTTGGGTAGCAGACTACAGGCAGCAGTCTTTTCAGTTAGTTTCTATTAAAAATCACTTTGAATATACATAGTGTTCAGATTCAAATGGTTGGACTACCGTGGTTATTTTCTGAATAGTTCAGTAACAGAATAAGTAGTCTATCTATAGACTGACAAGTACCTACTTACAGAATTATGTGCTTTAATTTGTAAAATAAATAATTGCTAAAAATGCAAATGATTCACATTCGTTAAGCATATTGTGTTCTAAAGGGACAATGTATTTAAACATGTATGTATTCTTCACAATCAAACCAAATTATTGTTGAAAATACTGTACAAATTTCCTTACAAATATAATCAATGAGCTTCTGACTCTTTATCCGAGTAAAGCTTGTGATGAGTACAGCTTTTATATCCAGTTCACTAAGTATATACTATATATATGGTAACAAAATGTAACAATGTGTGATTCATATAAATTATGGAACGCTAACATTTTTTTGTATATAAAATTGCAACAAATTCAGTAGAGTAATTATTTGAATTTTCTGTGTCAAAAAGGTTCCAGATATAAGAAATCTTAAGTTGACATCCTGGGTAACAGTCTAATTGAAGTTATTGAGCCCACGAAACGAATGGGTGTGTGCTTAATACCAACTGGGAATTGGGCCTTATGTGTAGACTGAAACTTTGCAGAATTTACCCATAGCTCTGTCAGTGTGGATCTTCTTTCTCAGAAAGAGGGATTTCATTCTTGATTCTTCTTGTAACTTTTCTTTTTCTGGACTGGTATAGTTATAAGCTCTTTGGATTTCTTGGTTGTAACCTTAAATCTCTTCAAGCACATTCTGCACCCACCACCATTGTGGTGTATTATTTTCAAAATTAGCATTATTTATTCATTTTGAAAGTTCACAAAATAGTAAGTAATGATATTAACTTTGTATTCCATGCATTGATGTGATTTGTTACCATTTTGCCTGATAGGCAGAGGAAGGAATTTTCTTTTCTTCTTTATTATGTGTAGTCCTTTCACTCTTTTGAACTAGGAAAATTCCGTTATCATAGCAGCTGCCCACAGCACTGGAGATCAAAGTTCAGTTATTGACTGCATTACAATATAGTTATATGATCTCATGCCAGGCATGAGAGTATAACTAGTCTAGTAAAGCTTAGGCCACTAGCCAAGATTAGAAACAGTAAACAAACAAAAAATTCCTTTGCACAAATTTTACAAGTAGAAATAGATATTATTGGGTGCTTGTATTTTGCTTAAATCTAGGGGGTTTGAGTACAGGTCATCTCTAACCATGTATATGTAAATCATATAAAACAATAGCATGCCTTATGTATTACCTTTCTGATTATGCACATTAATGTTAAACACTATCATAAAAATAGATATTCATATGAAAATCTGATTTGAAGCAGAATCATGCAGCATACCTACATATTTTCAACACATTCTGAAGTACTGTTGCATGCACAACTTTGTTCACAGATTATAAATCTTTCGCTGACAAAATATAAAAGTCTATACTACTTGACTGCAATAAAATGCATTAGATACATAAGAGTAATGCATCTGTTTCAAAGGAAGAATATCACATGTCATTTATATACATATAGAGTGAACAAAATTATCCATAAGCAAAAGTTATTATCAGCAACCAGACGATTCACTAATCAAAACACTTACACAGGCACAACAGCAGCATAAAAGTTTAAAAAACAGTAGCCAAGTGGGATGCTAGGCAACAGCATTATGGTCACTAAATAAGGAAATCCTATTTAGCTGCCAGGCACTTCCTTGGGTGCTTTGGTTGCTACTTTGAGTCAGGGAAGAAGAAATCTTTCACTGGCTAATGCAACACCTGTTACAGTGCTAGGTACAGCTCCAGATTACAACCACATCTTTCTACCAGCTTTAATAGCAAGAAAAGTAGAAAAAGGAATAAAGCGGGCTCTCAGGAAAATGAATTACAGCATTTTAACCAGACAAATAAGAACAGGACAGAATGGTGATAAGAGTAAATGATTTTTGCCATATATAAGATTGTCCACAATTATATTTTTTCATTATAACCTTTGGAGAGAGAAAAACAAAAAAGCTTTCATCACCAAAAAAATCAACACCAATTATAGCATAAATTAGTGCCTTTGACCTTAATAGAAACTTTGTGTGTTTATCTATGATTACGAACAGTCTCCTGCTTGGCAGGGACCTTTCTGAATATCAGAAAGTTCCTATTCCTGTTCCAGTTAAAATGGTAAATTCCTTTGCAAAGGCTTTATCGAAATACCTTGATTTCCATTTTAGTTCACTTGTCAAAAGCAAAGAGAGTGTTGCCATTCTTGTACTCTAAGAATGTGAGGTGACACATCTGACAAGTAGAAATAGATTGGCGGTAAGTCCATTAATATATCTAAAATCATTTTGTAAGTGATCATTTTTAATATACACGAGGGAGTTACACCTACACATCCAGGGAAGAATATACTCACTTTGAATGTGGCTCATGTCCCCCTCCATTGCATATAATTAAGTCCTTTCTGGTTTAAATCATTTCTTCTCCAACCATTTCTCCATGCCTGAGATATTTTAAAGCTCAGTCCAGAACAGACTTTTGAACAATACCACTCGTGCTTGGAGGAAAATTATGTTTAAAACTGACAAAATCTCTGACGCTGAACTCTTCAGTAGTACAGCCTAGGAGTTTATTCTCTGGCCCAAAAGTGACAAATTGTCAATAAAAATCTTGATTTCTCCAGTAGAGAAAATCCTGTTCCCGGTTTGTGCCTCATCCGATGTATAACTTTGAGCAAGTCACTTCACCCTCTTTCTGTCTTGTTTAAACTGTAAGCTTTTGGGGAAAGAGATTGTCTCTGACTGTGATTTTTACAAGGACATACCCAACAGTGCTCCAATTGCAACTACAGCTTAGCTCAACATAACGCTGTAAAAACAATAATTGATAACAATATCCCAAATAAAAAATAATCTGAGTAAACCCTGATCCCAAAAAGGAAGAAAATCACCTACCTTTAGAGGCCTGTAGATTTGCAGTGGCAGTGAACCCATACAAACGCCTTCTGTCTCAGGGTAATAAGAGAAAAGAGAGAGATGGAATTTGTCTCCATCTGTTTAATAAATGCGAACAGCAACCTGGTCTCATGCAAAATTGCTGTACCTCTATATAGGACAGCTCTCTTTGCTACATAAAATACTATAGCTAAGAATTCATTAATCTTCTATATTCTGCATTTTAAATGGGCTTTGTATTGATTTTTATTACTGTTGGAAAAGACCCATTTATAGAGCAGCAGGTTAAAGAAAGAAGAATGTGGTGTGAACAGGACTATTTAATGGGAGAAAATATCCTGATCTGTCCTTTGCCATTCCTAGTAAAAATGACAGCATTGTCTCCCTCGAAGTTCTTGCCAGTTCTTTTATGAAACTGTTTGTGCTAACTTCTGTTGTTGACCTTGGAAATTTACTACATCCATTAATGGGTCCTCATGCAAAGAAATTACTCCCAAAGGCTTTACTTGCTGAATCTTCCATGCCTTATCTTTGTTGCCCTTTTATTTCCTTTTCTCCTGTCCAAATGGCTTTGATGTCCCCTTGTTAACCTTTTCTTTCAATATAAATTCTGCTACACATTAAATATAGGTTAAAAAAATTTTAATGTAGTAGTGCCAATTACTGAGAAAAAAAAGAAATGCTGGAATTTTCTGTCTGTAAAACCTTTGGTTAACCTCTTAGTATACATGCATTATAGTGCAGTCCTTAGTTTCATTATCACATTCTAATTTTTCCTTAAGAAATGTGAGACCATTTACTGTGCAATGCTGACAATCCTCAGTAAATGAAAACCTGCTCAGTACTTTGTTTTATCCTCATTGCTTATGTATGATCCTAAGAAATACTTCCAGTGTTCAAATTCTGCTTTTAAGATAGACTTTTTTAAACTGAAAATTATTGAGGTTAGAAAGAATTTCTAGAGGTCATCTGGTCCAGTGGCCCTGCTAGAGGTCACCTAGAGTTAGTTGCCCAGGAATGTGTTCCGATGGCTTTTGAATATCTCTATGGATGGAGACCCCACAGCCTCCCTGGGCGATGTGTTCCCATGCTCAGTCACCCTCCCAGGAAAAAGTGTTTCCTGATGTTCAGTGGAAACCTCCTGTGTTTCAGTCTGTGCTCCATCCTCTTTGCACCCTCCCTTCAGGTGTTTATATACATTGATGAGACCTGCCCTGAGCCTCACCACCCTCACAGTAAAGCATTTCTTCCTGATATCTAACCTACATCTCCCCTCTTTCAGCTTAAAATCATCACCCCTCATCCTATCGCTCCACTCCCTCATAAAGAGTCCCTCCCCGTCTCTCCTGTAGGCCCCCTTTAGGTACTGAAAGGCTGCTATAAGGTCTCCCCGGAGCCTTCTCTTCTCCAGGCTGAACAACCCCAACTCTCTAGTCCCACCTATCTCAGCTTTTCCTCACAGGAAAAATGCTCCAGTCCCATATCATGTTTGTGGCCCTTTGCTGGCCTCTCTCCAGCATGTCCTGGTCTCTGTTGTGCTGAGCTCAGAACTTGACACACCAAACTTCATTACACTTGCAGTACATGAGTCTTCACACAAGCAACGGAAGAATGTATGCAACATTTTTTTAGGGTTTATGAACAGCTGCTTTAAATTCAGTTCTAGCTAATAGGCCAGACCTGGATGAGGATATAAAGACAGAAGGCAATTTGAACGAAAGTAAATAATAAAGTTCATAACTCAAAACCAAAAACAAACCACAAAAAACTCCAAGGTAAAAGCAATAGAATAAGAAAATTAACCTCAGCAAATAAAGTTATTCAATAGGTAAGATATCGTGGAAATTGGGTTTTATAACACTGAATCTTATTGAAAAAAAAATATTAAAAGTTAGGTAAGAGGAAATTGTTTTCACATGGAAGATAGACAAGAAGTGCGATAAAAAAATCATTGCGGTTATATGAACAGAATCTAAAAATCAAAATCGAGTAGTCACAATCACAGAAAATAAAACATAGAGCCAGAGTAATTAGTAAGGAATGGCTCACAGAAAATGTTTATAAAACCAGAATGATTAAGAAGCAAAAGGGATTGCAAGTGACAAAGAACAAAAATGGTAGGGAGAAAAGACTGTAGAAACACGACGGTGAAAGAAGATTATGAAGAAAATTTAGATGTATTTGTATCTCACATGATACTTTATTAAGAAAGTGTCTAAATACGATACTTTGACTCCCACTGGGTATCTATTAATAAACACCAGATTAAATAGATATGGCTAAAGTATGTTATATATTTAATGTCTAATGTGACCCCTACATGAGTGCACTTTCCATGAAGAAGCAGTAGGAAAAAAGAAAAAAAAATAAAAAGAAAAACAGTGTTTTCTCTAGGTATAATCAGTCAGTAAGGTCAAATAAAGTTTACTCTGGAATTTGTAAACCACTAACTAGGACTATCCCAATGTTATTAATTACTGCCTTCTAGGATGCCAGATTTTATTTCAAAGAACAGAGAAGGAACCTGTCAAAATAATGGTCAACTGAGGCCATGTTGAGGTCTGCATGGCCAAATAGCTGAGTCTAATCATTACTTTCATTACCAATTTAAAAGATGGGGAAAAAAAAAGAACAGAAAGAGACAGGCAGTTTACTGGACAATATTAGAATTCAGAAAATCTCAGCTGAGTGGAGAAATGTAAAAAATACACAAGATAAGACAAAGTCAAGATACTACAGTTGGAAAGTCAAATGCATACACAAAAACTGAGCAGAAACCACTTTTCAGCACTATCTGAGAAAAGGATCCAAAGGCAATAGGAGATCAAAAGCCCCATGTTGGCTTATACTGTGATGGCCATTTTAAAAAAAAAGTAATAATTTTATGTATTCTTAGCACAATCATTAAAGAGGTGGTTAGTTATTCTTAGTGCTGCTAAATCATCTTCTATAGTACCTTGTCCATTTTTAGTAACAACATTTTTAAAAGGTTGTATACGAAAAGGGGTACAGAAAACCATGGTAATGATAAAACATCAGAATGATGAATGATAAAACATTGCAGAATTCTGAGGAGGAAGACTGGAAGATTAATTCATTAATGCCATTTTCTCATTTCTTTTGCTAGGGCTATACTCAATGAAAATAGCTGTAATCCTTTTATAAATTGTTGCAGTCTTAGCCTGCTCTAGGCATCTAGGGAAATGGGGAAAAGGCTGGCATTTACAGAAAATGTTTGATACTGAAAAAAAAATAAAAATGTTTTAGACAGGATCAAGAATTCAACCTCAAAGGTTGCATTTTTAGGAAAGTGATGGGAAAACAGGGAGTTTTAATGGAAACTGTTCTACAGCTCTAAGTATAGCAGGTGTTACTAGATAGCTGCCAAAATAAAGTATTTTATATATCTCGGAACGCAGTTTGTGTTTTTAACTGCCCTTAAACTTTCTTCCAAAGAATTTTAATAATCTTATTCAATATTTCTAAACCAGACAGCACAACTTACAAAGGTATATTCCCCTTCAGTCTTTAAGTGTCTACATTTTCTTTGTAATTTATTTAATCTACCACTTAAAGTAGCCAAAATCCTTTAAACCTATTAAATTTGAAAAGGTCCATCTGAAAATAATCTTATCTTTCTCTCAAACTCTGTTTCATAGCAAATGCCATCAGTGTACAATGCATTCTTTCTCACAATTCCTGTATATAAAAAACCAAAATAATATGAATTGCAAGACACTAAATTTTGCTTCATTTTCAATTGAATGAAATTCCACTTCCATCCAGAACCAAGCATTTCTTTTAACCTATCAAAGTAGCTCTCCTTTTAGGCTTTGTTAATGCCTATCATAGATTATGCTTTTATTTGACAGTAAATCAAAATTTTCCTTCTTCTTTAAGCTTCTTTTTTATCGCTTAGCTATGTATTATTGAGAAAAAACTCTTTGTGGTTTCACAAAGATCGTCCTTAACCAAGCTCAACCTTTCAAGTAATATTCTGTTCTACTGATATCTGGCAAGCCTGAAAAAGCCAAGATTGCCAATTTCTCTTGGCTTTCACCAGAAACAGAATTCCAGATGGTTCAAACAGAGAGGACCAGCCCAGAGCCTGCACCCCACATGTACAGCCGCTCAGAGCAACACTGGCTGGATCGTTCTTCCTTTGAAAATACAGTGCCATAGAAACAGAAATGCTGCACAAAATTCAGCTGGCTTCCCTTGTATGTTCTGAGAAATTAAGAGAAAAATTAGAAAGCAGCTACTACCCACTGTGATGAAAAATTCCATTTTGACATTTTAGGAATGAAATTTTTTTAACCGTTTCTTTGAATCAAATATCAAGGGGGGGGGGGGCTAGTTTTAAGAGAAGGTGTGAAGTGAAATTGCTGTTACATGCTATAAGTTATTAACATTAAAAATAGCCAATAATTTACTGAAAAATATTAAAACCAACCATTTTGACTTTGTAGCAATGAAATGTGTCAGTCACTCCCAAAACATTTTTCGCAAGATTTTCCCTCATGGAAAAATGCAAAATGTTCTGGTTGTATATTTCTGAAACAAAGCAGCTTTTGGACATTTCTAAATCCTGAGGGAAACAGAAAGACTTAGAAATATTACAAAAATTAGTTGAGACCAAAAAACTTTTGAAAGTGAAGACAGTGTTAGATAAACAGCTTGTTTGCCAGTGACTGTTATCACAGTAGTGTTAGAATATCTTCATTCATAAAGGTGAGCACTCCTTTGAATTTAAACAAGCAAAGAATTGTTGAAAAACAAGTAACAGATAATTGAGATGTCAAAACTGTATGTGATTTGCACAGAGTCTCATAGGGAATTTGTGGCAGATCTGAAATCCTTTATCCAGTTACACCATTTTGCCTGACTTTACACAGCCCAAGACAGTATTAATTGCTTTTCTGAGACTCCTATGTCTATTCTAAATAGTATAAATATTATCATTATTTTGTTAGCTTCAACTCTGAAGGAGTATAATAAATTATATATTATTCTCTTCTTTTGGAGATTACATTAACTCAACCAAACAGTAGAAATTTGTAATTAAGGCTGGCAGTGAGTAAATGTAAACAGTGCAAGGTCAATTCAAATAACTTCTAAACAAAGAAACTTCTAAATAGAAAAAAATAATCACTTTATTTCATAAATAAATAAATTTTCAAGCATTACCTGAAAAATAGCTACTAAGCAGCCTGATCCAAGGACAAATTGAAATAAATCTATTCCCTTCAATAGAGTTTGAATCCATTAGGAAATTGGGAGTGAAGGGAAGGAAGATTTCTCTCTCTAGTGATATCAGCCTTCAGATCAGGGAAGTCACCTAACCATGGGAAATTTTGCTATTGATTTTCTGTGCACTAAGGACTTCACATATGTTGAGTATCAGCTTGGACTGTCAGCTGCTGTAAAGCATTGGAGTTGCCAGCTGAGTATATAGCCCATTAGATGTTGTAGTCTGAGGGTCTTTCTAGTATAAAAACATGAAATCCCTTCCAAGCCATCCCACAGTTCTATGACACACAAATACTATCAAGGTAGCATTTTTAATATGTTGGATTTCAATAATTATTGAGGCTTAGTATGCAAATGGCCTCTTTTATAAACTCTAGTGTATGCATAAACCAATGTAATATATTTATATACCTATCATCATATGTAAAATGCAGAAAGGGAAAGCCTTTCACTTTTCTTTTTCACAGTCTTTCAAGGTTTATACCCAAAACACAGTTTTGGTTTTGAACATTTTAAAAGCTTTTGAAAAACAAATGTTTTCACAATCTGTATGAACTAGAGCCCAATTAATCAACAATTTTGAGATTTTCACAAAGAAAATTCATACTAAATGGCTGCAAGTGGTCAGTTGCATAAATGAATTTCCTTACATGTAACCTTTTCAGGTGGAAGCTTCTCCTTTGCAAGAAGACAGGACTACAACCTCCTTCTGCCCCAGAAGAGTACCCTTTTCTTTTTGTGCTGCAACACTTCAGCAAAGAGATAATATTGTATATAGCTGAGTTTGGTTACAGCTCCGGACCTGTAAGATTTATTTTAAATATCAATGCCCAAAGTTAAACATCTTGATAAGCGTTGAGCTACAAATCTTCCATTAAAACACATCCACTAAAATGGTCTGAAAATCTCAATCATAATTCTGTAGACAGACCTCTGATTACTTTCTCGTTTTACCTGTATTCTGTCTGGGTTCTAAAACGGTGTTAAGATGAACAAAGAGCAAACCCTCTCCTCAGAGTCTTGGTGCCAAAAATGGGACATTGGCAGAATCCTGTTATGTGAATCTAACTTTACAATGTAAAACAAGCCCCTTAAACATCTACAAGTGCAAAGGCATTCCAGGTTGTCATGGACCAGCATTTTGACAATAGTTTCTCAGACATGAGCATCTCTGTCCCTGCACACACCCAGGGATCCTCCAGACCTGCCAGAAGACAAAGCAGGGCAGAGTCTGGTACATATGGAACACAGCTAAGGTGCAGGAGCTACTTACTCCTTCCTCAAAAACTGCTGAAGGGATCAAAGCCCAGAAGATGTTTCCAGACCTGTTGGACAACTCATGCTACTACTACTTGGAAATATCACAGAAACACAGAATTGCAGGGGTTGGAAGGGACTTTTGAAGGTCATCTAGTCCAACCCCCCTGCCAAAGCAGGTTCACCTAGAGCAGGCTGGACAGGAACGCATGCAGGTGGGTTTTGAGTATCTCCAGAGAAGAAGACTCCATACCTTCTCTGGGTAGCCTGTTCCAGTGCTCTTAAATAAGTTTTTCCTCATGTTGAGATGGAATTTCTTTGTTCCAGTTTGTGCTTGTTGCCCCTTGTCCTGTTGCCAGACACCACTGAAGAGTCTGGCCCTATCCTCTTGGAATCCACCTTTTACCTATTGATAAGCATTGATGAGATCCCCTCTGTCTTCTCTTCTCCAGGATAAACAGACTGAGGTGTCTCAGCTTTTCCTCATAAGAGAGTTGCTCCATTCCCTTGAATATCTGTGAAAAGCCCTGAGTAATGCAGTCTGACCCACTAGCTGCCCCTGCTTTGAGAAGGATGCTGTTCTACAGACCTCCTGAGGTCACTTCCAGCCCCAAATCCAACTTGAGTTCTCCTATGATCCAAAGCCCTTATGCACGGAAAAGGGAAAATGACCATTTTAAATTGTTGCAACAAATTTTAATGAAGTCTTTGAATTTTTTTAATGTCTGGCAATTATCTAGATCAAAATGTGATACTTCCAAATAACATTATTAGACATTTTCTAATGTGGAAAAATTCAAATTTTTCTTCCTAGAATGAAAAGTAAGAAGTTAAATGTCAAATTTCTCTTGAGGTGGGATTTCTGAATTTCAAGTAACTCTGTTACCTCATAGCCATGTATAAAAAATTTGAAATACAGAAAGCGGTTTCATCTTTTTTGGCTCGGTTATGTTGTAAAGCGCTGTCACTACTCACTAGCAGTATTCTTTTTAAGTTGTGAAAAAAAATCAATCAGTTTTGAATATTCATTCCTAATTAACCTTTCTGATTTGAAGACAAAAAGTAATTTCTTAGCCATTTATGTTCTGCAGTAGGTAAAATTTTTCATGACATTTGTTTACAATCTAGAGTCTGAGTTTAGCATTGCTTGGATTCTGTAGATACAAACCAGTTATGTCAGTCTTTAATTTCCAAATGTTTCTTGAAAAATTGATACAATTCCATTGTTGTTAGGTTAAGATATACATGTATTTAAAATATGTGTGGATTTTTGATAGGAAGAAATACATTATTGTAGTCAATGAGTAAAACCTGTGAAATGATTATTTTATTCAAGGGATAAATTACTGTGTAAACTTGTTTTCAAGTAAGGTTCATTTTTGAAACTGGATTAACGAGTTCCATGTAACAAAATCCTGGGTCTGTATTTCATCATTCAGAAGCAGGAAGCTTTAGAGTTAAAATTTCTCACATTAATGCATTCTATAAGGATAATAATGGGTTGTAAAATCTAATAAACCCAATGTTATAGTAAAATATGTATTTTGCTCTACTTATAGTAATATCCTTATTGAATGTTTAATTTCTATGTGCTTATGGTTAATTAGGTGGGCTCTTCTGCAAGTGAGCTTTGAAATAGGAATATATATATGTATACTTCTCTGTTAGATCACTCATTTGTGTTGTGGATACTAGTATACCTTCTAAATTACTAAGAATTATCTCCTTTAAGTTATATTACCAAAGGACATGTGTGATAATCAGCGATTTGTAGAGACTTACCACTGTATCATAAGGGAAGATGAGTTAAAAATGTCTGTAAACTGACATAAAGATGCCTAATACATAATTATACTGGACAAGCCAACAGAGAGGAGGGCACAACTGAGAAGGAGGAGTAAATGAACTCCTCCTTCCCCATATCCTGCAATGTCTCAGGATCACAAAGAATGGAGAAGCAAATCTTTATGGGAAATGGAAACTGGAAGCTGAAATTCCAAACTTAGGTAAGGATGATGATTCAAAAGGAATTGTCACCCAGATTTGTACTTCTCAACTTGGCTTCTTTTCTGGAGATTTTCAAGACCCGCCTGGATGCAGTCCTGAGTAACATGCTCTAAGCAATCCTGCTTCAGCAGGGGAGTTGGACTAGATGATCTATATGGTCCCTTCCAACTCTAAAAAAATTCAGTGAAATTCAGTGAAATTCTTTTGGTATTGCAGACATCCACTGATGGCAAGAGCTGATGTCTCAGAGATGTGATGTTCAGGGGTGCCTTTGCTCTTAGTGTGGAGAAGTTGCTGGGAAAGCAGTGGATATAAATGTGTGGGCAGCAAATGGTTGAGAAATGTGTTGTAGGGCCAAAATGCACCTGTTGAAGATGTCTGTTGTGAGTGAGTAGAGCCATGTTTTTTTCTTGCTTTTGCTTAGGGGAAAAAAAAAACTGTGTTCTCTCAGAACAATTTGCTTCCCATACTGGAGTTTATGTGAGGAAGTGGTTTGTTATGAAGTCCTGGCTTCAGAAACTTAGCAATATAAATCTCTCAGACTTCAGTACTCATGGTTAAAATGCACACACACAAGTTTAGATAGATTCCTGGGTTTTGTTGTCCTTTGCTGGCACAGAGGATTTGCCAATCATTTTTACAACTGTGAATTTCTCAGTTCTCTTCTTCAAAATGTTCCTGAGTCTCAAGACCTTCATATATACTTAATTTGAATTGTCAAACAGCCTCAGGGTAAGAAATAATCCCTAATCCCTAAAAAAAAAAAGTCACAGGTGAGATGATCATCCCATTAAATTTATCCCAGTGTGTATAAATACCTTGTACAAATGGCCCCTATTTTACAAAAATAGCCTTTCAACCACAGAGTGCATATGGGAAGTCATGCAGTAATTATACTCATTTATGTCTTTTGGAGAGGAAGAAGAGATCTACTTTTAGAATTAAAAGGAATTTCCTGCATTGCAAACTTTGTGCTAAGCACCTACACATCTTTGGCGATTTCATAGGGTAGAGGCAACATTGCAAGACATGGGTCTAGGTCTCAAGTTTGACACTAGAGGGAGAAAGCAGTCTCATAATAATTTAACAGATTATTTCTTCTCATTCTCAAAAATTAACCAAGACTGTTTGAAGACTTTTTTTTTCCAAAAGGACTTGTTCATTTTGTTTTCCCTCACCCATTCCCATGCAGATCAGAAAGTGTGCTGTTCAGCTGAGCTGATCTGGACAAGTGATATTCATGTTCAAATTAGACAGGAACATCAGCCACATCTCTTCTCAATAGGCACAAGAATGGAAAACTCTTACAACCTAGGGCTGCTTTCTATTTGGAGTAGTAATAAAAGTAATGTAGCATTAGCCAGAGTGGAGCTGCTGCAAATGGAAGGAGTTAGTTTTCTAAGTTGGTATACAAGCATAACTGAGAAGAGCTCGGAGTCTCAGGATGGGAATAATGGCCATAAGATAACGGAGAAAGTGGCAGACGTTAAAAAATCACTGAAATCTGCTTCTAGCTTTGGATTGAACTGGAGACAAATCTTCTGCCAATGAAAACTGTTACCAGTAGTAGTAGTCTACACAAAACGCTTGGCTGCTAGCCGACAGGAGTTTCACTGTGCCAGATTCCTGTGACGGAGGCAGCGTGGACCTGTTACTTTCATGTACATAGAGTACAAAGAAATAAAAGCTCTTGTTGTTGTTGTTAAAGTGAAGCTGGCAAATATTTTTATTTTCTGCAACTAGTCTTGGCAGGGCTTAAAAACCAGCTGTGCACAGTGAAGCACCTGTACAATGGAAAAGCAAGCAATAACAAAAAGCTAGCAATAACTGAATGAAGGCGCGCTCTTTTTTTGCCATGTTCAGTGTCAATTTGTGAAACATTTAACATTTTCCTAAGGCAAGGCTTCCTTGACAGTCCAAGAACCAGCTGAGTACAGGAGCCTACCTCTGCGTTTTAATGAAATGAAACAGGACAAAGAAACAGTACGAAAACTTGGAGTGTTTTTTTTCTACCTTGTATAATGACAGTTGGGCAAATATTTTTATATTCAGTGGTGAAAGTCACACAGAAAACTACATTGCACTACATGCAATACAGGATTACAGGGTTTACACTTCTCTTCATCAATAAAACAGTTCTTTTACAGCAGGTGCCACAAAGCTTCTGGGGAAATTGGAATAGAAGTGAAAGTCCTGCCCTTGCTTCCCAGGTATTCTGCATTCCTGTGCCAGAAACTTGGGTACAGTTCTAAAAATCTAACTAGTCAATCTCCTCTGGATTTATGGACCCTTTGGCCCAGAAATCAACAACAAAGAATAAAATTTTGAAATTTCCAGTATTTTTTAAACTTTATTTTCCTTAAAACAGACAATGCTAGAGACTCAGGAGCACAAATTAACAGGCTAAAAACTTGAAGTAAATAGTTGTATCTCAGAAAACAATCACAAGTCTCTAGATTAGTTTGATTCAACGATAAAATGTTATCAACTTGCACATGAGGGATGGTGGGTTTTTTTCTTTTATGAGACTGCTCCACTAAACACCAGTTGCAGCAGCCCCTTATGACCACATCACTCATATACATGTTTTTGCAAGACTGTAATTGGCAGGCATACATCATTCAGCACATAAATACCAGGCAGCAGGGACTGTTTTATTGTTTGCCTGATGCAAAGTACAGCTGCACAAGGTTGACAAATCCAGCATTTCTTTGTGACAGTTCATTATGTAGATTCTTAATATTAGGGCTAATCCTGAAGAACATATTCAGGCAAAACTCCTACTGCACGTGTGCCAAATCGGTAAACAATCCAGGTTCAAACCAGTAAATGCTAAGGTCTGAGCAAGCTGTTTGAGGACCACAGGCGAAGCAGAGCTGCATACTCTGAACTGCTGCAGTCACCCACTTGATAGACTTTCTACTGTCAGCATCATGAAAACCAACAAAAATAGGATAAAAAAAAAGCCTTTTGTCTTTGCAACTTCAAGTTCCTAAGAGTGCCTGTCCAGGCTCTACGACCTCTGAGCGACACCCAAACAGGCTACAAACTGATGGGTCAGCTGCAGTTAGTCTATTTTCAAGTAATTTCATCCTTCCTGATGAAATTACTTGAAAATAGACTATTTTGGAGTTTAATTAATTTACAGGACCCTGCTGAAAGAAATTAGAAGTTGGAGGGTGGGATTGGTCTGCTGTCCACAGTACATTCAGCCTTGAGACTGATAGGTACTCAGGTCAGAATTGTTCATAACACATCCCTGAAAATCCATCCCAGCACCCTAAAATAAAAATTAAGACCAACAGAACAAGAGTTTTTTCCAGTCAGCAAGCATTCTAAATCCATCCTAAAGCCCAGAAAACAGTATCTGTAGTACTCCACAGTACGTGAATTTCTCAAAATATCCAATATTATGC
>KZ505783.1:113334-136904 GCA_002844005.1 Limosa lapponica baueri
CTGGGGGTGTTGGTCGACCGTTGGCTGAACATGAGCCAGCAGTGTGCCCAGGTGGCCAAGAAGGCCAACAACATCCTGGCCTGTATCAGAAATAGTGTGGCCAGCAGGACTAGGGAAGTGATTGTCCCCTTGTACTTGGTACTGCTGAGACCGCACCTCAAATACTGTGTTTTGGGTCCCTTGCTACAAGAAAGACGTTGAGGTGCTGGAGTGTGTCCAAAGATGCACAACGAAGCTGGTGAGGGGTCTAGAGAACAAGTCTTATGAGGAGCGGTTGAGTGAGCTGGCATTGTTTAGTCTGGAGAAAAGGAGACTTATAGCTCTCTACAACTACCTGAAAGGAGGTTGTAGGGAGGTGAGGCTCAGTCTCTTCTCCCAAGTAGCAAGTGATAGGACAAGAGGAAATGGCCTCAATTTGCACCAGGGGAGGTTTAGGTTGGATATTAGGAAAAATTTCGTCACCGAAAGGGTTATCAGACATTGGAACAGGCTGCCCAGGGAAGTGGTTGAGTCATCATCCCTGGAGGTATTTAAAAGATGTGTAGATGTGGTGCTTAGGGACATGGTTTAGTGGTGGGTTTGGTAGTGTTAGGTTAATGGTTGGACTAGATGATCTTAAAGGTCCCTTCCAACCTAGCGAATTCTATGACACATTTCTCTTTGGTGTGCATATATATGAGAACGGATCTAACACAACTTTGAAACATAAAGGTGGAAAGAACAACATCAGCTATTAAATAGAAACCTCCACAGCACATGCAACTTTGAGGTTAATAGATGCTCAGGATAGAATTGTTTGTAACACATCCCTGAAACCTCTTTCCCAGCACCCTAAAATAGAAATTATGACCAAGAGAACAAGAATTTGAAAGTGACACAAATGATGGTGTTTTGCAAGAAGAGAACAGGAGTGGCAAAATGTATTGCCAATATCCTGGGTTCTTTTTATAGCAAGGAATTTCTTAACAGAAATATGCAGCTGATTCTTGCAAGAGGGTCCCACCGTGTTAAAAAGGAGTGAAATAAATCTCATGCTTAACTTCAAACCATACTAACTTTATTCTGAGAAGGCCAAGAAAAAATCTGACATGAATAAAAATTCCTTTCTGTCTCTAAATCTGACAGTTTGTTTAACTCAGTATATCTGAGCAAAGCATATCAGCCTTTTTTAAAAAAATATCCATAAACAGATATTAGTAGTTGTAAGAGGCAGTATCAAGTTGTATACAATAATCTTTAAGAGGTATTCTTGAGGCAATAGTAACAAATAGTAACAAAGATTATACATTCTTATTGTAGATAGCTTTATTTCATCCGCTATTGACTCAGGGGAGCTAGGATTTCACCCACTAACTTCAGCATTGGATCGTTTCTGGAAGACTAACTTTTTTATGACATGATCTGTTTATGTAACACTGGTTGACTCATTGTAAACCACTAATGCTGCTGTGATAACTAAATTGACACACTTAATATAGTCTTATTCATAAACCAGAGTAACAAAAACTATGTTATGTGAATAAAAACCCCACTGAATTGGATATAGAAATTAAAGCTGATCTTGTCTGGAAGCATAACGATCAAGCACCCCATGCCCTTGCCATCATTGCAAGAACAACTTCTGAACAGCAGCAGCATGTTCTTCAGGAGTTTCTGCAGTATACTAGACTTGTAAGAAACCCTCTATAATACAGTATCAAGCAGACCTTGGCTCTTGCTCGTTTTTCTTTTCAGCCTAAATGTTCACTGTAGATTATGCCACAATGCTCTGTTCTCCATTTCTTGGTACAAGACTGACTTCTCATGGCTCTGAGTATCTTGAGTTTGCTATTTGCAGCAACAAGGACAACTCTTTAAGACACCCTAACATCTGCTGTTTTATCACTTTCAGTACAGAATGAGACTAGATTGACTTCTTATAAAAGGCATGGATATGTGTTCCTAGACTCAGAACACAGAGGAAGGGAAACACAAGTAGAAGAAAAGAAATTATGGCAAGTAATTGGGGGGGAAATATCACATCCTAATTGCTTCTACAGATTTTCTGAGTGCCAGCATTTAGCATTTTATCCACCTTAAAGCATAGAACCCTGTATCTGTACTTCTCCATAGTATGTGAATTTCTCAAAATATCCAATATTATGCTGTAACAATCATACAAATAGATTATACATAAGACTATATGGTACTTTATCTTTCTAGAGTACCTCAAACAGTGAAAATCGCTCTTCTAGTAGAATGTAGTAATTTCTTTGTCTGCAAATTTTTCATGAATAATCTTATTTGATCCTATAAACTCATTTTTCCATAATTCAGATAATTTCCATCCAATGTCTGTATTTTCATCTTCCCTATAGAAACTCCAGTTTACTGGAACACCAAATGAACTTGATCTGATTGGTTCCTGTAAAATGTAAGCTTTTTCGTCCTTTTCTCTCCTTTTCCTGCTCACAGTAACACCATTCTGCTTACCACAACAACAGCCTTATAAATTTCTTCCTGGAATTTCTTACATTCTTATTTGATTCAGCATTTCTTGTATGATAGCTATATGAGGAACTTCTTTATGATAACATTCCTTGGATGAAACTGAATTTGATTTAAATTTTCTATTCTGTTAAATACAAATATTAAACAGTATTAGACTCAATTTAGTGTTCACTCAAAAGGTTTAAAATTCTGTAGACTAGTCTGAGTCCATAGGAAAGATGTTTATTCTTAGAAGAATTAAAAAAAAAAAAAAAAGGCCCAGAACAAAGGCTATGTAACGTAGAAAACCTCATTTATCCTTCTGAAACAGGATATATATAAGACTGACTGCAGTTTAATTCTCATACTCCTTTTCTTTGGACATACATATTTTACCCAGAATTATTTTCTTTCCTTTTAATGCACTCTTATTTCACTAACCTCTTTATAGCAGTCATTTACTGTGTTTCTCAGACCCCTTATTTCATTAAACTTTATAGCCAATGCATCACATTAGTAAAATTAATTTGTAAATTAATGCAATAACTTTGACTGAATGGCCTGTTTCCACTAGAACCAGTTTAGATGTAGCCAGAAATACAAGGCACACAGTAAAACTTTAAAATAATGAAAGCCTTATTGAAGGTCTTAGAATTTGGTAAAAGATTAAATGAGTTCTTTATAAGATATAATTTTTCCATATTTTAATAACAATGCAGTTTGATTTTAATCTTTTTTTAAGTGTTTATACTTGTTTTTGCAGATTACAGCTGTGCAAAATCACAAATGCCTGTAACGAAGAGGTGTTTTACTGCTAAAAGGTAGATTTTGTTATGCATTAGGTAGACTGAAAATGTTTTCTGCTCTAAGAAAGTTTCAGGATTTTTATCATGTTTGCTTTAAGAATGACAGAATAGGAAGAATAAACACTAACCTATCAAACGATAAATTGCAAAGAGTTAGAAAGTGATCTGAATAGGTGCAAACTGCTCAAAGTTGATTAACTGGCAGTTGGGCATTGCTCTAACTGACTTGCAAAGGTTCGTTATATCTGACATACTGAATGAGGGTAATGATACATGCTTCATTCACCAAAGAAACAAATGTTTTGTTTCCCTGCTCTGATTCCGTACTTTGCAGATACCTACAGTGGTATAATATGCACTAGAACTATTGTAAAACAAGAGTTTATTACATGGCTAAGTAAGTTGATCTTTGTAAAAGTGCACAAGCACATTGAAATAAAATAAAAACTACTTAATCCAATCTTCTCTCATACAATTTCTTTCAAGGAGAACAGACACAGCCTGTTAAAATAACAAAGAATGTAGAGTTTCCATTCACATTCACAAAGTGTCCTCATTCAAACCCCTGCTCTAAAGCTACCTTTCCTCTCCTCTCGACTTTCTTTGCGGTGGAGAAATGTGATTCCATGGAACCGAGAGTGATTTTGTTTTACCTTAACTGGCAGAGCTTTTCAAGTCTTGCAGACCTGGTGACACTTAAATGGCCCACACTTTGGATTGTCTTGTTGTGTGGAAAAGGTAGATAAGGGGAGGAGGAGAAACATAAAACAGGTGGGCAAGGGCAAAGTGGCATTCACAAGCATTTCTTAGATCTGAGCCAGCTTGAGGATCATTTCTGCGATAAAACAATTGCTGTATTGAAATGACTTCACACAAGGTGTTATATTACTTATGAATTCCTGAGAATTCTGTAAAACCTGGCAAGCAAATCACATGGGGATAAAAAGTAAGATCTTCTGAACTTTTAGCCAGGAAATCAACAGAAACTAATATAGTTTAACGGTAATTAGTCTAATATGTGCTGCTTGTAGAACTGCTGCCAATACCATGTAGTAACTGTTGCAAAATGCCAACTTCTCTGGCTGTGTTAGGGACTAGGTGGAAGGTTTTAGAACTGTACTTGGCTTGATATGTAGGTCACTCCTGAAATAGCTTTATAAATTGATTTTACAACATAAGGTCTACAAGAGTCTTGGTGGGAAATCCTGAACAATGCTCATTTTCTATTTATATTTGGATTTGCACCAACATTTTCCCCACTGGCATTTTGAGGCTCCATAAGAAAATTATATGCTTTCCTTCCAATATCAGCATGATGCTTTGATGCACACCTGGTTTATTGATACAGCCAGACCAGAAAAGTAAGTTTACGATCTAAATGAAAATAAAGTTTGGATAACGTCTATACTCAGTAGCAAGTTGTCACATTACAATAAATGTCAGCATATCCGAATAATTTAACTGAAAAGTTTATTTCAATCACTTAAGTTAGCATTTTTAAGTTTGGATATGTTACTAAAAGATAAAGACTTTGTGACTGTCTGTCCTTCTCCGGCTGTATTTTTAAAGTCAGGCTTGACTTTTCAACCCTAGTCCCTATTCCACCTTCTTGCTGCTCTCTCTCTGCCACACGTACACATGCAGTTTTAAAAGGCAAGCCTTTGCACCAAAGTCCAAGAAGGGGCCATGGAACATGACCTAATATGTGGGTTTTTGAGTGGGTGAGAAAAGGGAGATAGGCAAGCTTGTCACAGATGCTGCACTTCTGTGTGCCAAGCAAAGAGTCTGCACACCTAGCCCCGGGTACAGGTTTCTGCCATGATTGAAAAGCTACTGAAAAGTGTCTGCTTTTATATGTACTGCAACAGCCTCAATAAGTCTCAATATGCACAGTTGTTCTTCCAAAACTTAGCATCATAAGAGTGTTATGAGGAAAAATAAATCGAGGCATAAAAACCCACTGAGAAGTTCTTAGATATTGTCTCACTGAAGGTCATGAAAATGGATAAATTTGCTCACAAACGTGAGCAAGGACCTTTCCACAGTCCTTTCCATATGGAGCTAGGTAGAAAGAAATACAAATATGTCTGCGGTTTTCTGCTTGCTGGCACCTGGCTATGCAGTCAACTGTGCCAGTAGTCATCAATTCTTGGATTTAATGACCCTGTTTTTATCGCACACATAAAATAACGGTAACAGAGAATTTTGTATAATGGAAATTGTAACCAAAAAAATGTATTAACCAATATATAATATTACTATAATTTGAAGAAAAAGAGAACTTCAGTAAAGTATATTCTGCTTGCATTGTACTTCATTGTTGTAACTGCAGTGACAGGGAGCTTCATTTTTAATTAACTAAATACACATACCACAAATGAAATTGTTACTTCAGTTTTAAAAATTCTTTACTCTTTATCTTACCTAAGCAGGGAGGTTTTCATTACATGTAGATACTGCTGTTGGACAATACTTCGGTAAGAGGTAGTTTTGATGAGATACCGGAATGAAAAATTCTCATGGATTTATCTTCTAGTTTTTGTCAAATTATACCAAAAAAATCTCTATAAATGAAAACGCTATGCCTTAGAACACACAGTAAGCTGGGTGTCAGATTATTACCATTATCATTACTAGTAGTAGTGGTGGTGGTAGAAATACTATTCAATGATTTATTTAATGATATTTTTAAAAACAATACTCAAAGTGGCCATACAGAATGGTGATATACAATCTTTTCTGACTTAAGGTTATTTCACAATATGCTCTGATCTTGCTAGATCTCACAAACAGCTATTTCATACAGATCACCTGAAAGAAAACCGCCCTGACCAGGCACTAGATACATGACCTACTAATTAGCAGGTCAGCCGCTAAAGCATACTGTGTTTACAAAGACTGCCTAACAAATAGCATTCCTAATAACAAACCCTGACTCAGATATCACACAGTACACTACATAGTATGCCTCCAATAATTTCCCGCTTAGTAATTTTCCTTGCAGAAAAACGGTATTTATTTTTAAAGGTGTTTCAGATTCAGTTAATGGATTGAAAATAATCTCATATATTTACCAGATCTGGGTTTAACACTTTGATTTGTGTGTAAACATAGGCAGGCAGGCAGGCGCACACATACACAGATATAACTATGCTTTATAGTCTATTAGACTTCATGAAACAGCTGGAAAAAAATATCACCCTGTATAACGAGATGGCTAATAGGAACCGGGAGTTTAAGCTACGTGGATAATGATGATTCTCCCAATGGAAGCGGTGAAACACAGACCCCCAAGATGGGGTCGGACACTTGGCCTTAAACTGTGAAGATGCACGTGGCAGCGGCGAGGAGGGAGGCCTGCAGCACAGAGATGGAGGGGAACTTTATAGCCGGTTTCTGGGCCCGGCACGCTCAGGCGGCTCAAGAAAAGTGAGGCACCCCATGGCCTCCCTGCCAGGGACCATAGCCCTTGAGGGCTGGACACCCCCAGGGGGAGGAGGCCTGTGGGGCGCGGGGAAGCCTGCGCACGGCCATGCCCACAGGAGCAGGCCGCATTTGGCCTCGGCCGCCCCGCCTGTCGCAGTGAGGAAGGGCACCGCAACCTGGCCCTCAGTTATTTATGACCCGATTATCATTTATAAAGCGTGCTTTTAGGAAAGCTGGCCATAAAGTTATGCGTTTCACCGCGAGTTTCTGGGCAGGCTGTTACAAAACTGCACGCCTGTCTTTCACAGGGCTGTGGATTATCCCTGAATGCGAGGAAGGGAGAGGGGGGTGTTTCTCGCGCTGCTTCTGGAACCGGCGTCAGCACTTCTGTCACCACCACCACCATGAGTAAGCAAAGATACAGGCCGCGCACACTGAAAAAATGGCTGTGCTCCAAGTAGCACATTTCTTTCAAACACACACTCGGGGCTGAGAATATTGAAAAACGGTTACAATGTCTGGTTAATGTTTTGATCACCTCATATGGTCCCATATATAGCTCCTTTCTTGTGTACATTGGTGGCAGCATAACAAAGGGGCTCAGAGATTCCAGAGTCATTCATATTCATTGTTTTTCCCATTGTCTAACTTCGATTATGCACAGTTTTCTTAAGAGAAACTGCTAAGCAGCAATCATTCAAAGGCGGGCAGACACAATGGGGCCACTTTTGCAAGCTTTTTGCTGGCAAAGTTCCTCTTGAAATCAGGTGAAGGAAGCAGTTGTTTTGTTTAAGAGCTGAAATCGGTTGATTTTGAGAAGCCAGACATTCCGTCTGAAAAATGTTGGACGGGTTAACTTTGTTGACATTAGAGAGTTTTGTCCTATGAGACGGGGAATTTCATTCAAGCAATAAGTGCAAGACCGGGCCCACGGATGTGTGAAAGCAGCAGATCCTTCTTCCCTGAGCCGTTGATTGTAGCTGTTTCCATAGTTCTTAAACTTCAACGTTCCAAAAATCAAACAAAACAAAACAAATTAAAATAAATTAATATAAAATAAGCCTTACTTTCCCAAATATGCTCATGTAGAAATGGATTGTGAGGGAACAAAAATTTTCATGTTCAAATAAATCGATTATGTGCCATCTCTGTGCTCATATTCCCTGATGGCCTCGGAAGCGCCACACTGACAGATAAGAGGGAGAAGAATTATTTTGTGGTCTGATGGTATGGCACTTTCCATAAAAAAAGAAATTTGGCACTTAACTGCTTTAATCATTCAGCAGTTATCCTAAGCACCATGACTCACTGTACTTCTGCGTGACGGTAGCTGCAGCTGTGTTTGTGGAGAAGGCCACTGGAAAATTAGGAAGACAGAAACCAAAACCAAAAACTGGACAGGCCTGCCAATCGGCTGTGAAAATATGCAAACGTTTTCACTGCTAAAATGAGGGGCAAGTTGGGAGCAGATATGAATGGCAGCAAGGACTGCCTAAGCTGACACTTTATAAAGTAAGGGCAAAATAAGCTGACCAAAATAAAGTAAGGGCAGCCAGAAGCTGCCCACATACCAGCTGTTTACGGCATCTCCAGGGACCACAAGCGAGCTCTGTAGACCAACTGTGACCTCTGACACAGGAAAAAAAGCACCGGCCACTGGACTAAATGCTGATTTAAACACCTTTGATCTCAACCTGTTCATTTCCGTAAAGTTTTGTAAGAAATCAGTGACAGAAATCATTACAGAGCCCAGAAGTCTCAATTCGTTGTCATCTGCTGCAGAGAGCCAAAGGAGTTTATAGAAGAGTGACTGTAAATAATTTTACATGCATGTACCCACAAACCCCACTTAATGTTAAATAATTAACTCTTTCCTTTTAAGAAAAAAAAAATCACACAATTTTGTTCTTCTTACTGTTCTTACTTTTACCAGAGAGAAATGAGAAATACATGCTAGCAGCATTATGCTCTTATTTTTGCAGGTTTTACTGTTCTAGAAAATAGATTTATAAGAGGAAAAGTGTCATGTTCTAGCATAGTCTTAACCTTAAACTTTAACATACTGGTCAATAGCCATAACATCTGTTAGGCAGTAAAGTGTTACATAAAAGGGAACCTTCTAGTCCACCTGAAATTTAATAGCATGTATTGATAGTTGTTGGGTTTTTCCGCCCCTTTCTAGTAAACATACAATACAAAGGTGCTTTGCCCAGGATGCTATGAGAGGGAGTAATTAGTTTTTAAAAGGGGTAGACAGAAAGAGAAAGAGACAGCAAAACCTTTTATATATTCCTCGCCCTGAGGCATCTCATCTTCCTAATGGGGATAAAGAGTGAGAGTAAAAGTAGCAATTGAAAGAGAAAGTCTGTAATCCTGAGCTGTTTGTTCTTAAAAACAGTTTTATTGTTCTAACTATATCTTAGAAACAAATTGTGTGTTAGCTGTCCTCTATTTGCAGAAAGGTCAGGAGTGTGTATCTTGTGCTGCTAAACGTCTATTTGATTCAGTATTAAATTTGTTTGAAAAGAAAATGCCAGTATTGCTAAACTCAGAAGTTTTCAACTTTTTCCTCAGTCAATGTATTACTTTAAACTGCACACAAGAGGTGACTAAGAAAAGAAATTTGTGTATGTGATTTTCTTTAGGGAGATGGAAGTGTTCAAGAGTCTGAAAATCAAAAAAAGGATAACAGTCACACAGTTATATTACTATTAATTTATGTTTAGCTTTTTTTCAATAAAGATGATGCTAAATAGAGTCTCTATGGAGCTTTTTAGTTTGTTAATATAATTTTTGTTACATATTTCTGCAGCACCTTGTTCAGTAGTGTTCTATTTGTGACTAGTGCTTTTAAAATTATCTCAACATAAAATGAAATGGTTCAATTTTTTTATATTAGTTCAAAGTTTTGAGCACTGGTAGTTAACATAAAATAAGGAAAATAACAATATAAAATTTAGACTTTTTGTTCTACTTGTAACATAACCACAAATGGAGAAGTAAGAGCCACATTCTTAAAAAGACAAGAATGAAGGGGTTTTTTATGTGGAGGGAGTTTTCATATATCAAAGGAATTCTACCCTGCCATGCTGTTGGAATCATAAAAGGATAAATTATGTAAGCAAGATTTCTTTCATTACTTTAAATATTTGAAAACTGTGGTATTCTCCAAAATTGTCAAAATTTATCACTAATACCTGTGGCTATATAAAATCTAGAAGCCTATGCTCTTTCAGAGTGGTGCTTCTGTTGTCTAGCAAGAAGTAGTGACTTTGGGTAAAAATCAGATGATTATGTACACTCTGCACGCAGTGTCCATGCAAGCTTGCCAGTGAAACCCACCTCTCACTTCGCTGCCTCCGGCTGCCCCATTCTGCTTCTCCACCTCAACTATGGTGCCTGAACTTCTGTTCAAGGTGTTGCATTGAGAAGATGCTCCTGGTTAGACATGCCCTGCTCCTTCACTGGAAATAAGTGGGTTTTTTGAAACCCTGGTGTGGTTACGACACAGCATCCTCACAGTTGTATCAGCCAGCTGAGGGGACAAGCAGCTATGGTTGTACCTGACCAGACCAGAGGGGAGACTGTTTAAGCCAGCATTTCCCCTGAAATGTCCGGTAAGCAGAAAGTGAAAACAATTTTCTTGCTCAAGCAATAGTGTCATAGCTTGTGTTGTCTCCTTAGCATTGTCACCAGCCCAGGCCTCCTGTCTTTACCTCTGCATTATTTGCGTATAGCCATAGTGTAGGGTTAAGAGAAGCGTACATTAGAAAAGCTGCTTCTGACTGCACCTACAGAGCTTAGCCCTTCTCTCTTCTATTGTATGGGATCTTCAATGCCTCAGTAATTTAACTGCAAGCCATATCTACTTGAAAGGTAGCTTAAGGCACTGAAAAGTGTGGGTAGAAGAATTTAAGTTTCTATTAAATTTACTTTAAAAAAACAAGATTATGTTAGTTTATATTATTGAATAATGGAATGTGACATGTCAGAAGATGTTAAATATTTGTAAGAAGTTAGCATCGTGCTGTGCACTTTCCAAATGGATCTATTATGTCTGAGATTTCTAGATACTTATTTTAAGTGATAAGTGTCATTCGGCATCATGTGTCAAGGAAGTACCATGTGCTCTTCATCTGCCTTTTAAGAAGTTACAAATGACACCATTCATCTTATCACGACAGACCTGTTGCTTCTTGTCATTATATGATGCCTGCCTGTTCTAAATGTGGTGTAGATCCATTTTCCTGTATTCTCTTACTTGTGTGCTTCAGTTTAAATTAATGGGGAAATCTTCTGGAGTTTTTAAAAACACTTAACTGTCTCCTCTTGAAGTCTAATCTGTTTATGCTGTGACCAGATGTCCTCAATGCAGTCTAAACACAGAAACTGCTTTGAAATATACTTAACTAAAGTAAAATACAAGCTAATGCCTTCCTTTATAGGTTTTATCTATTTTACTGCAGCGTTGAAGATGTGGGTATGTTTCTGAAAAGCCTGAAAAACAAAAACATGCATGCGCACATGGAGGATTGTAGCTATAAGATAAATAATTGAAACATGTTGGGAAACTCTTTGTGAGATATAAGTGAATTCATTGTGCCCACTGGGATATTTACCAGATGAAAAGTGTGACAATGACACTACCATCATTTTTTGGTACATAATTTAGAGTATTCCTAATGAATATTTCATGCAGTATCATTTGTGTATGAATTGTAAGACATGTATATCAAGATTCACTAGGGGCACTGTCAAACTCCTCAGTTTGAAATAAGCATTTATAAATTACTTAAGGATATTGTAGGAAAAGGGATTAGTGTATGCTCTTTTTTAAGCAAATCATTATGTCCCTTCTTGGGGACAATAAGCGGCATTGCTTAGTAAAGAAAGAATACTCTGAAACAAAGAAAAATAGTATGCTCTCACTTTCACGCTAGCAATCAATTTATATTCCTAGAAATTCCCTAGAAAATTCTTAAAATGCATGTAATTCAAAAAACAATTGACCAGAAGTAATTTTCTGCAAATTAAGGGAATTTGTATTATATGAAGCCAGAGGACTCTTGGAAAATATTTGTTAAGTTAGTTCAAAAATTAGAACAATTGATTATTTGTATCCATACTTATACATGTCAGCAAACTGATTGAGAATAATTTTTTACTTAATAGTGAGGGCCATTTAACAATTAAGTTTAGTTAAATTTCTTCCTAATTTTAAAAAAAAAAAGACAAAATTGACTGTCTTTACATTTAACAAGCACGTTCATGTAACTGAAGATCAGTTCACAAGTGATTGTGAACAGACTAAATATACAAATCTACGAGTTAATACTTTGAGAATTAACAATTCAATCAGTTGTATCAAAATAAGGACTGTTGTTATATTCTAAATTACACCTAAAATAAAAATCAGTATGTATAGTGTTACAAATCAGTATATATCTACATCTACAGGTATCTATAAATCTGTCTATATAAATCCTTCTAAAACAGGTTTTAAAAATTAAGTTCCTGAACCACTACAACTCATCTTCATAAATATTCTGGTTTTCTAAGGTCCTGAACATCTAGCAAATCCAGTTAACTTTAAAACAATTATAAACTGCTGAATTTCCTGAAATTCTTTCATAGTTACATTAACCATATTTATAAAAACCTTTTTTTATTCCAATTTCTGCAAAACAAAGTACTTAGCTTTTCAGGTTTCTGCAAGTGTCTGTAGGGATGCTCTTCATCTGTTCCAGAACAGGGATCTCTAGAAATATAGCTTTATGAGCAAGGCTAATTTACATCTATAAAGCTTGTTTCTTTTTTTGTTTAATAGCAGCTTTGAATTGGCTACATACAGCAGTGTTTCCAGGAATGACAAGAACAAATCTGTAGTAAGATGAAACTAAGCATGCCCTTGTCATTTCATTAATTAATAATACTTTCAGGAATTCTTTTTTTCATGTAAAAACACCAATAAAAGTGACCCCTGGCATTAAGATATAAATTTTTTTCAAAATGTTTTAGCAGCTTAGTCAGAAAGTAAGTAAAACCTGATGTCTCAAATAATTGCCAAAGGCCAAGATTCAACAAAGCATGTTCTCAGCTTAAAGTACATATTTAAATCTGTTGACTTTATGGGACTCAGATATCTGCTTAAGGACATGCTTCAGTCAATGCATGGTTTCCCACTGGAGTCCCTGGCCTTGCTCTTACAGTTTCAATGATGCCTGTTGGGCACAGCGCCAATAAGCTCAATCTTGAATCCACTCAAGTCAAGAAGAACCCTTGTTACTGATTTCACTATGTGCAGAATGAGGCCATGTGCAGGGAAGCGCAGCTCTCAGGTAGTGCTTAGTACTGTGCAGCATGCTCCGTGCCTTCCTCTTTTATTTTTTTTTAATGTAATCAGAGATGATAATTTACAGATAGGGTTTGGTGGGGTTTTTTTCCCCTTCCCTTCCCTACACTTTTACAAGGAGTGAATATCATTCAGTTTCTGACTCTTGAGCTTTCATGCGAATCGTACTCTGCTGTACCTGGATATCTCTTCCACTTCGGTTAAACCAAGCCAAGAGGTTTGTGGGAGGTGGGTTGTTTTAATTTCCATATAGATAATTTTCTTTTCATTCAAAGTGGTTTTAAGTTCAAAATATATTTGAAATAATTTAAAATTTTCCTAAAATTTTATCCTAAAGTGAGTGGAACTACCTATAGAGATAGTTTTAAATTATAAAAATAGTTTCTGCATGTATAAAAAGCTTGAACCTCTTCCATTTAAAATGAAAGGTTCTGTGTATTCCTTAGAAAGGGGGTTGCTGGTTTTGCTTTTTGGAAATCCTGGTTTGACTACCAATTTTATTTTATTTCTTTTAATTTTACAAATATGTCAAGATACTACTTTGCAACATCCAAGTCCACGCATCACTGTTATTGGTGTTAAGAGCTGAGTTTTAACCTCAGTTTTTCTGTTAAGCCTTCATCTACATCTTTCCTCATTTGTAAAGTAAGTGTGCTAACACCTTCTTAGAGGTTTATATGAATTAATTAGCTAGAACAGATTTGTCTATCCCTGATAAAATCAGTAGAATTGATTTTTCCAGCTCTTCAAAAAAGTGCCATATAAGCATGAAAAGTGATCATTATTATTTCTGCAGATAACAGTCAAGTTCTTTGCATTTCAAGAGTTTTCAATTTTAGAGACAAGTCTCCAGTTGTGTGCTTGTTTGTACTTTATAAAGGTATCTTCAGACTTCGTCTGGTTTTCTAAGGGCAGGTTAAAAGTAATAGGCTGGTTACTGATATATCCAGCATCAGAGGACACGAGAAACTCAAGGTTCAATAGCTCAAGGTCACTAATATCTGGTACTGGCAAGTAACCCAAATCATGACTTCCTGAGTGGGAAGGGCTGTAAAATGCTGCTTCTGCAGGTTGAAGAGTGCCATTTAGTTTTTAATAGTAAAAACCACAAAACAAAACAAGAACAAGAACAACAACAACAAGAAAACACCACACAGCAGTATTTTCTCAGTAGGACTGCTATTGCAGATGTTACTATGCCCTTATAGTAACGTTATCTACAAGCCAATACATGATGTTACTCCTTCTTTGACATTTTTAAGCCTTTTAAAAGTACAAACTTTAGCTCTACTGCAAGTGAAAGCATCATAGCAAAACAACATGACTTTAATAGCATTTGTGAGAGCTGTTAAAAAAACATGGCAACATTGAAACACTTGTTATACAATTTTGAAGAAAGAAGGTGAAATCTTACTCGAAGGTGGAAAGAACTGAGTGAAATAATGAGTAAGATACAGGAAGAAAAATAGTAGAGGAAGACGTGTATGTGGATGGGTTCCCTCAGGTTTATATCTAAAGGAAGCAGTATTTTATATCCAACTCATAAAACCTGGTGAGGTGCTGCCTAAAGTTGATCTCAAAACTTCCGATGTATTCGGTCAGCCAAAAGTTTCACCTCACGTCTCCACAGCAGTGAAAATGTTCCCTGTAAGAGTTTGCACAGTGAAAAATCTTTTCCATTCCAGACATGTTGGAGGCTGTTTGCTCTGTTTCTAGGTCTCTGTAGTATGTGAGCAGTTGTTTGTGCTTACTACAAAATGGGCAAATTTTGAGGCAGATCAAATTTTATTCATTTTAAGATATACCTAGGCAGTTGTCAGAGACTCTGAAGGCTGTCCTGAAAAATTTTGTAAATTTAAGATGTCTTCATTTTCTTAAGGATCGTAATAACAGGTATAAGAGCATGTAGCACTGAGGAGGTAAAAAGTAATAAGATACAAAAGAATAAACACAACGTATGTTTCCTTGCTTAATCTTTCTCCACATTCCTGTCCATCTTTGCTCTAGGTGTTTGAATTTTGTTTGTTGTTTAGAGATGTGTACTTACAGGATATTTTTGCGGTACTATTGAAGTAGTGAAATAGAAATCCAACAGGAATGCAGTATGGCAAAAACATCTCCTTTTATGACTGGCTATCTCATAGATCTGATTGATACCTTCTGATTACTGCATTCAAAGTCTTCCAACACAGAATATCATGGAATAGTTTATATGAGATAGTCTGACTTTTTGAAGTGTAAAATAGCTGGCAGCTGCAAAGGAGTACTAATAATTCAAAAATCGTCAGTGCCAGTGTCCAATCTGAGTAAAAAGGGAATGGATGATCTTCATGAAAACAGTGCAAGCTAAGGGTTTTAGTGGTCTTTTGATGGGGGAAAAAAAAAAACCCAACAGAGGAAGCTTCTGGCCACTTACAACAGAATGTTAATAGCTTCATGTCACTTTAAGTCTGACAGCTCTGAAGTGAAAGGCCACTAATCTCTGTTTGTAATGTGCACAATTGAAGAGAAAAAGTAAGTATTCTTACTTAAGCCGTGGATAAGCATTAACAGTCTGAAAATGAAGGGAATGTTCTGTAACTTATTTTAGAGTTAGCAAATACCTCCCCCCAAAGCCTTGCAAGATGTATATTTTTCTTTCTTCTGTGATAGCACAGGTGATTTAAATGGAACACTGGTTTCAAGACTGCTCGGTTCACAGTCTTGACACAGAGGGTGTTAGCCCGCTACAAATTTCAGGTACAAATTATAATGCATGCTTACTGGAATGGCTTGGGAATTTTCAGAGTACAGGCTTGAGGTATCTTTGTTTTACAAAATTTACTGAATTTATAGCATTTTATGGGAAACAATTGCAGAGAATGTCTTGACTCAAAGTCAGGAAAAACTGAAAAATCTGAAGTTACCACAAAAAGTGTGATTCTTTAGGATCTCTCTTTTTTTCTTTTTTTTTTTTTACCAGATTTTGGTTTATAAACAGTTGGGATTTTAATTTTTCATCCAAACCTTGCAAGTACTCCCTTTTTCCTGTTCACACTTCTTATGTATCCCTTAAGATTTCTCATAGATATTGCAGACTTACGTACAACAATATATGGGACAGTTTATCTAAGAGCATTGCGTACAAATGACCAAAATCTGTACTTTTCTCTGAGAATATCAGCAAGTGGATATCATGTAAAAGGAAGTACATTGCTATTTTATGCACTTCAATCCTAGATCACCTCCAGGTACAGTCATTAAAAGTATTGCAGTAGCTGCATTGCTGAGTGCATATTTAAATCAAGGCGATTTTTGCCAAAAATTTTTATTTATTTTGAATAATTAATTAGGGATTCTTGAAACTAATTATATTTTTTTGGTCTTTCATATCTTGATTTATTTTCTTAGACTTTTATGCTTCCTAATCATGCTTAGCCAACTGCTTTCTCATCTGCCTCTGAAAGTTGACTATGTTTATATATATATGTAAATATAGCTGCAGCAGGTGTAGATAGCTGTTCATTATGTATTAGATCCTTTGTTCTTTGGATTTATATTTTTTTTTTCATGATGTTAACATCTAGTAAGTCTCATAATTATAGCCTTCACACCAAGTTTGGCATTTCTTTAACTTTAGGTGGATATATTATGTCTAACTACATGCTTTTGAACTGCCTGCAGATTCCATAAATAAAACTCAGTAAATTGATTTTTATTGTCAGAAAGGCATATGATAATTTTCTTTCTTAGTGGGTGAGTAATGATTTTTAACTTCTGATATTGTAAAATTCCTGTTGGATGAAAATTAAAATTCAATTAAAATATAAAAAAATCACATTTTGTGACAGTTTTGGTTGTCTAAAGCTATATTTCATACACATTACTTACATAAGAAGCTTGGGTTTTTTTCTGTTTGCATATAAAACAAAGGAACCAGTTTTAGTGAAGTTCCACCTACTTTTTCTATTAAGTGCAATTTCAAGTTCTAGATGTATTAGATCTCATTGTTTCATAACCATTTCACAGGTTAAAAAAAAAAAAAGAAAAAAAATAAACCAAAAAAACCCAACCAACCAATCAACCAAACAAAACAAACAGCTTTCCTTGGTTTGTGGGCTTTGATATTTTTTGACATCCTGTATATTTCTGAACTGTTTATTCACAAACACTGAATAGCAGAATTTAAAAAAAAAAAAAATATATATTTATCTGCAGAAATGACCGTTGTTTCCTGAAGTAGACTTATCATTTCAACAAATGTCTTCTCAGGGATTTAGTCAATAACTTCTACCAATTCAGTGACTTTACTTTCTTCAAAACTGTAGCAAAACATATGCTATTCAATACATTCAATATATTTTTCCATTAATTGAAATTATTCAAGTCGATTGCAACAAAATAAGGGCTTCATGCAGATTTGATGCCATTTTCATGTATTTTGTTTTTAACTAAAATTATTTAGGTATGCTTCTAAAATATAACTTAAATAAAATACTTTCTAATTAAAACTGAACAGTTAATGTTTTAAAAATTTCTGTTTCTCTCTGTCAGGCAAACAACAAGTATCAGGCAAAGAGTTTGCCATGTTCCATAGCTTCTATTTGGATGGTATTTTCTGTTCGTCTTCCACTGAATTCATTAAAAGACGAACATAGTTGAATATTTGCTCAAAAATGCTTATGTATTTAATAAGTCTTTCATTTATATTTTACAGTCTCCTTTCATATGCTTCTTGTGTTTAACTGGCCAGGACAAATGCTTGAAATGCATTAGTCATGTTTCTAGACTTTAAATGAGCTGAGAGATAGTGAGAAATATTTTTATATGCGGTACCCATGCTTGTATTTTGACACTTGGAGAGTTGCATTTTATATCAGAATTATATTTTTCCCTTATAAAATATTGGTTTTGTTTGTCTTCCTAATTATGAGTAATTTGAAGCATGCATAATCTTCAGACAGCAGGAATTCGCTTGGTATAGTTTATATACAAATTGGACATATTTTCCAGTAGTATTGTTATATTGATGTGCTAAGGGCTGATAAATCAGATACACTTTAATTCTTCTGTCCAAAATCTATATACTGTAACTGCTCTGTAAGCTTTTATCAAAAATTTCAGCACTAGTATGCTGAATAGTAACTGCATTCACTTATTTTGATATTATGACAATTAACCCTGTATAGGGTTAAATTTCAGAAATAAGTTAAATTCTTCTATTTGCTCAGATTTTACTTATTGTTCCTTTTTCCTTTTAGTCGTACTTTGCTTCATTAGATGCAATAATATCTCCCTTGCCTGTGACAATTTCCATTAATATCTCGAAGGCAGCTATTAAGTATCATTACAAGAAAAGATTATAGAAGGATACCACATACAATAACAGTGAAGATAAAGACAATAGTCACATTTTCGTTTGTTTCTTTGTTCTAAAGATGTAAATCAAATTTCAGGCTCTTGTGAGCATTCTTTCCTCTGCTGTACCTTCAAAGCACTCTAAAAAGAACAACCTTCATGGCCAAATAAATTTATCTATTTGGTTTACCTCAACAAAGAAAATGCTGTCAGAGATTTTTTCAGCCCTATGGCCCCCCAGAAAAATAATTGTCAGGAGAAAAAAGAAACTCATTCAGCTTTTTTTTTTTTAAATCGGGGGGTTTGGATGAAGACATTCTTTTAATAAAGCTCTTTAAAAGTGCAGAAACACTTTGAAAGTATTCACCATTAAAAGCTAGTATGTCACACCATCTAAATATTTGGTCAATTAGTTTTTAGAAAATTTTCTAAACATATCTATTGGGATTTACATATATGTAAAGGTCATTGTAATTCTCCACAATGTGAAAGACTATGAAATCACAAACTTTCTGCACTGGAAATTTTGAAATCCTTACTTTATGAATCTTCTGGGCCATGATGAGATGTATGTCTTTAAAAGAAGCTAACAGTTAGACATGGAAGCATTTATTCTTTTCTTTAGTTAGAGGGCTGAACAACTGGGATGTTGATGTGGGTTTATCTCAACAGATTTTGGATGTCTTACGCAAAAGGAATGGAAAGAGATAGTCAACTCAAGAGTAACTTAACTCACCTAAAATCAAAATCATCTCACACACGTATCTTGACTTTCCCTACCAATTGTACAGGGAGACAGCACGTGTCATGAGAAGAAATACAGGCTTCAAAGGTCAATAGTGTTTGTGAACAATTTCAAGATCTCTGTCTCTGGACATAGAGTATGTAACACATACACAGTTAGAAAATGTATATGCAGATACTTGTTTTTCGGTTGAAAAATAGAATTTCTGGTGTATTTCCAGTTTCTGTTTCAATGGAAAATGCATTCCACAAAGGAATAGGATTTTTGGTAAAGCTGCTAACAAAGATGTTGTTTGTATGTCAGGTGGAAGAAGTGACTTTGGTACCTTTCAATTTGCTAAAGGAGAAATACTCATTTTCATTTACACAGAATCACAGAATGGAAGGGGTTAGAAGGGCCTTTTGAAGATCATCTAGTCCAACGCCCCTGCCTAAGCAGGTTCACCTACAGCAGACTGGACAGGAACACATCCAGGGGGTTTTTGAATGTCTCCAGAGAAGGAAGCTCCACAACCTCTCTGGGCACCAGTGCTGGCACCCTCAAAGAAGTTTTTCCTCATGTTCAGATGGAATTTCCTGTGTTCCAGTGTGTTATCATTTCCCCTTGTCCTGTCTTTGAACACCACTAGGAAGAGTTTGGCCCCAGCCTCTTGACACCCACCCTTTAGATATTTATAAGCATTGATGAGATCCCCTCTCAGTCTTCTCTTCTCCAGGATAAACAGGCCCAGGTGTCTTAAGCTTTCCTCAGAAGAGAGGTGCTCTATTCCCTTGATCATCTTTGTAGCCCTCCGCTGGACTCTTTCCTGTAGTTCCTTGTCCTTCTTGAACTGGGGGGTCCAGAACCAGACACAATACTCCAGATGCAGCCTCACTAGGGCAGAGTATAGAGGGAGGATGACCTCCCGTGACCTGCTGGCCACTCTCTTTTTAATGCACCCCAGGAGACCGTTGGCCTTCTTGGCCACTAGGACACATTGCTGGGTCATGGTCAACTTGTCCACCAGGACTCCCAAGGTCTCTCTTTACAGAGCTGCTTGCCAGCAGGTCAGCCCCTAACCTGTACTGGTACATGGTATCATTCCTCTCTAGCTGCAGGACTCAAATTAATTCAACTATAATCTGATCTCATCTGATATCAGGGAAGTTAGCGTTAGGCTGTTTTCCCAGGCTTGACTTTTGGGTAGACTATCTCTCCCATGAGAAATCTGTTCCGTTTGTTCCAGCCATTGTGATTCAGCGTGGGAGTGCCTCATCCATCATACCACAGAGAGCACAGACTAAAGCAGGAGTCTGCCTCTTAGAAGGAAATGGTTACATAAGGGATCCAAATTATGTTTCTGAATTTATTTATACATTGGTGCGTAAAAGCCTTGTGTGCTTATCACTCTCATCAGGCTCAAGAAGGAGAGACTGAATAAATGAGTGACAACATTAAGTTTTAAAAGTTTGCGTTGAGCAGCAAAATAAGTTCCCTGATCTTCTGAAGTGCTGAACACCCAGTAGCTGTGACTGAACGAGTGTTTTTGTACTTCCAGAAGCATGTGTCCACATGCTGATGCATGGACATATGTCATATCTCATTCAAGAGCATACACCTGGCCAGAGAGCCTTGCTGCTCCAGGAAAAGTGGAGCTGACTCCTATTCTCTCTGTGATATCTTTGTCCCTGCAGCTCAGAAAGAAACCTTTTAACCCTTTACCAGAATAAGACTTTTTGTGTTCTGCCTCCAGACCAGGAACCATATCCAGGTCCATACGCAGCTGCGAGTGGCTATGAATTTCCTACTTTAAATGGCTTCTTTTCCTTGTGAAAGCACACCAGGAGTGACCATAATTGCTAGAATAAACACTGGCTGGTAAAATCATTACTAAGTTATGTTTGATCAGCCTAGCGCTTTCAGTCTCTTCTTGAGATGGTTAGGTGGAACTTCATTTCTGCTCGTCTCAGTAGCTGTCAGGCCAGTACCTTTTGAGCAGCCTCATAATGATTTCAGAGCCAAAGCACTTTTCGGCCAACTACACATGAAATCAGCCTCAGTGCTCTAATACATAAATGGTTAGATTCTTTGAAGTAGGTTCAGCCATTCATTAGTAGTTCAGAAATTACAAGACTACAATGTCAAAGGTGCTGTATGTACCTTTGGGGTCCTCAAATAATGGTGGGTAGAATGATACTACCCGCTCTGAATGTCAGTATTACAGATAGGATACTTTCACTTAGAGGACAGAGGCGAGGTGAACAAAGCTTTACTGCGTCCTTATGCAATGTGTGTAGTTACAATGGAAAAGTCACTTCATATAGATTTTCTTTTATTAAATTTCAAACTATAATTTAATAGCCAGAGGCCTGCAGTCACTAATCAAGAATCACTTAAATAGGTGGATAAGGATAACCTTTCTTGCCTCTTCTCCAGCTATCTCAGCTATTTCTTTTCAACTAAAAACCCCCTCAGGACATTATTTTTCAATTTTCTGTTTTAATTACAGAACCTAGTTTGTATCAATTAGTAATTTTAATAGCAAGGCATCACTTAACATGAAGTGATCTTTCACTGGAAGGGAGGAAAGACAGGAAAGACATTTTTTTATTGTGTCAGATGTATCAGGTCTGCAGGGAACTGGCCTCGACTCTTTTTTTTCTCCAAGAACGCAAGGCACAGGATGAACAGTAACATGTCTGGCACCTGCCCAGGTCTCTTACAGTACAAAATGAAAACGTAGTTCAGACATCGTGTTACTTCCAGTCCATTCCTGAGAAAGGCAGATTAAGGATTTAGCTAGAGGGGGAACAGAACACATAACAAACCCTTTCACTGCCTAGGACCAGTCACCTGTGCAACAGACTCCAGAGTAAAGGCAGCAGAGCTACCACAGCAGGCGTGCAGGAGGGAGAGGGCAGAGGAGGACAACTGCCAGCGCTACGGCCCAGAGGAAGCTTGGCAGTGGGTCAGCGTCCCTGAGACCACTGAAGAGCTGCAGCCCTTCCTGCATGCCACCTACTCTGCTTGTCCCAGCACAACACCCTTTTAATCAACATTTTCAGGGCAGTAGGGACTGTGCAGCGTTCAGCACACCATTTAGGTGCCATAGAAGTGGAATTCAGGAGCCTATATTCAGGTAAATTATGAATTTATCTTTACAGATACACATGTTTTTTGCAGGACTTAAGATTTGCTACAGAGTGTTTGTGAGCCAAGTTGACCAAATCTAACCAAAAGCATGATGTTCAGACCTTTTGCTAAACTCACTGATTTTAGTGGCTTCAATTAAATATTACTAGAGTTTACTTTCCATGTTACAGTTTTGTAAGCAACCAAGAGCATCGATATGTGGTTCTGGGTCCTCGCCAGCCTCAGTAGATCTACACTTGTATCTCTGTGATGGGTTAACCTTGGCTAATGGCCGAAAACCCACTGAGCCGCTGTCTCACTGCCCCTCCTCCTCAGCAGGGAAGGGGAGAAAATAAGATTAAAAAGCTCATGGGCTGAGATAAAGTCAGGGTGATCACTTACCAATTATCATCGTGGGCACAACAGGCAACTAAGGGAAAATTAATTTCATTTATTAACAATTAAAATACATCTGGATGGTGAGAAATAAAGACAAAAATTAATACTTTCCTCCCACTCCTCCCGCTCAGTTTCACTCTTTCGTTCCTTGTTCTTCTTCGTTCTCCTTCCTTGGAGCCAGCTGGAACCATCCAAGTCCAGCGTGCGACAGCCCTGACCTCTTCACACAGAGGCCACCCCTGCAGCCCCCTGCTGCAACACCTCGCCACAGCCACCCCACACAGCCTCCTACCTCTCAAGACACTGCTGTCACCAGCAGGCAGTACAATATGCAAAGTATGGACCTCTCTGCTTTCCTCTGTACATCATACCACTTCTCTTTTTAAGCTGATCATTAAGTCAGGGAAAAAGGTGGAAGGAAGAAAAGAGTAGAAGCTGTACAAGGAAGAGAAGCAACACCCTGAGTGGTCCAAGAATGTTATTATTTTCTGTATTCTACCACAATTCCTTTCTCAGTTTAACAGGCAGATGACTTTCCTGATCCTCAGCATTATCTCCTGACCATGTCTTTGGTTCAACTCTGTCAGTGACTAAACTGTGCTTGCACAAAAACTATTTTTATTTTCAGTTTGTTTCACTACATCCCTGTTTTGCAGTCTTGCACCCATCATCTTCTGATAGGTGAAAGAAAATGTAGCAGTTTCTCAGTCTTCAGAGCATCTTCAAGGAAAAAAACTAACAAACATTAGACTAATGTACCCAATTGTTACATTTCAAATCCATCAACTTCTTATTTTGGCAGGAAACACACACACACACACACACACACACACACACACACACACATACACATACTTTCATTTAGACATGCTCACCAACTCTTAAAATAATACTTATATCACTTATCATCTTTCATACACTTCAG